>JBBPCS010062046.1:0-17479 GCA_037974645.1 Hollardia meadi
GAGAGGACACCAGACCCAGAGTCCAGAGTCCAGAGGTTCAGGAGCAGCCGGGTCAGATCAGTGCTGTTCTCAGCTATGCAACCTAACAATGAGCTCTATTTGAAGTGCTTTTACGAAGTGCTTTTTCTTTGCAAGGGAAAAAAAATTGACACTGTCAGACATGAACAATCTCTGACATCTAAGTCAAAGTAATAAATACTTAATTTATAAATCTTGAACTGAAAATCCAACTCACAATAATAAATAAATAAATATGGAACTGATGATACTAACTGTAAAATATCTGGGTGGGAGCGGTTTTGATATTTTTTATTGTTGGAGCCTTTATTTTCGCTCACAGTCAGTAACTCCAGTTCAGAAGTTCACTGGTGGCAGCTGCCGCACTATCAACCTGATTAATCGACCAAACGATTAACCGTCCACCTGTAGTGTAAATATCCTTTTGAGATCATTACATTGTGAAAAGTAGAACATTTCAAACACAAAGCGGCTCTTCAGCAGATGTCAGAGAAAGTGCTGTTTTGATATCTGTGCTCAAACTCGGGTTTTTTACTGGTATTGAAAGTGTTCAGGAATAAGATGCAGTTTGTTAACTCTGTGAATCAACAAGCATCCAGGCAAACAAACAAAGAGCCGTGCTGTCTGCTTCTCTTTATCCTTTAACGCTTTTCTTTCAGAGGTTATTGTGGGTGATTACAGCGCTGTACGTCTCTCTCGCACTCCGCCTCTCACTTTCCTGCCACCCCTCCCCTCCGTCTCCCTCCCTCTTCGACACCAGGATGGCAGCGGGCATGCCGCCCTGCAGGTTTCAGCTTTTATCATGTTGAGAGATGTCTGCCCGCAGGATGGCGGATAAAAGGGAAGATGAAGGAGAAAATGAGGAGGAGGAGGAGGAGGAGGAGGGTAAGGAGGAAGAAAGCGGGGTGGGGGGTGTGGAACCATGCAGGGAAGGTTCTGTGGCTTCAACTGAGAAAAGAAGTTGCAAGAATGACAATATGTCATAAAATACATGGTAATTATAATGTAGGGTGAAGGTTTTTGAACCCAGGTTCAGGGCTCCTGCTGAGAGAATCCAGTCTCCCCATGGGACTCGAGCTCAGGCTGTCATCAATTATCAATGATGTCAAAAAATATGGTATTCTCAGAGCCCAGGGTCACATCTTCAGCAGCCTGATTCGTCCAAACAATAGTCCAAAAACCAAAGATACTAAATGTATATATTCAAATTCACACACTGGAAAAACTGGAAACATTAATTGTTTGAAATGTTTGCTTGATAAATAATGTATCGACTAATTGGGTAATCTCGTAAGCAGTGAAACAGTTTCGAGGTCCATTCTCGACCTTGGCTACAATCTCACCTCAAAGGTCCATTGAGTGTTCTGGAACTTGCCGTCACACCCCATGGTCTTCTTCAGCTGATAGGGCTGGCTCAGTTGTCCTAAATAATGTTCTGTTTTGTGAGCGGTTTAAACCTAGCGAAGCGTAATTACTCTCTCTGCCAGAGGGGGGAGACAGACATTCCTCACTGCAGGTTTAAGGACGTCTTGTCCATGTTTAGTTAAAAGTTGATCTTCAATAGATTAGAGCTGCAAGGAGTCTATTAATCGATTAGTCGATCAAAAGACAGTTTCAAAGCAGTTTGACTCTCATTTTTCAATCAGAAATGTCAAACGTTTGCTGGTTTTCTTTGTCATTTATGAGGGACGCACAATATTTATCGGACCGATAAATTATCAGCCCGCTAATGGGAAGTTTTGTGTCATTGATAATTGCCCGATAATGACACTGATAACCGATAAAGAGCCACAGAGTGCAGACCAGAGTCAAACCTGTCATCACCGGTGTGGACGTTTGTTACAGTTTCAGAGGAAGACGACACGGCTGTAATTTACAACACGTTCCACAAGGGTTCAGTTTTACACAACAAGTCTAATTAGAGCTGTGGAATATTAAATCTCTACATCTGAGCCTTTCTTACTCTCAGCTGTGCAGAAACAGGTTATGAACTGCTTTTTAAAATACAAAAATATAAATTTAGCGGTTATCTTATCGGTATCGGCCATCGGCCATAAGAAGCAGGTAAATATCTGTTATTGGTAATTTTTGGAATGTTAGTTGGACAAAAGAAGAAACCTGAAGATGTCACTTTTGGCTCTGGGAAATCTGAGAGCATTTTTTGACATCTATAGACTAAAGGATTAATTAAGACTTAAGGATGAAAATAATCGGCAGATTATTGGAAAATAATCGTTAGGCGCAGCCCTGATTGTCATATAATTCTAAACCCCAGAACAGGTAGTTGACCTTAAGGTGAGATTGTTTGGTCAAAACCCAACAGAAATGTGGGCTCTGACACGGCACTGAGTAATCAATGTCATTAAAGCTCATTAAATATAATTGATTCAGAGTCATTGTTGTTTTTATTGATCTGTGCAGCTGAATCAGGGTCCCGGGTGTGTCTGGTTGAAGTGTTGGTGTGTGAGCTGAGCTCAAGATCATTTGTGAGAAACTTATTGAATCAACATTTAAGTCAATTAAAGTATCGGACTCACTATTGGCAGATACCTAATTATTAAGAAAAATGTATGAATAAAAACTTTTTCTTCTACTGGAAATCTACCAATCTCTAATCTGTGTGGTGTCCAATGAAGAGACAAGGTTATTATTCATATATGGGGAAATGTATGAATCAATCACAGCTGACATTAAACACTCTTTACCGTCTTCTGCATCTCTGGTTTATTGACAGACTAACAGGAAGCTTGGCAGAAACTATGTCCAGTTTTCTCGGAGCACGCTCGGTCCATTAATAGCTCCCTGCATTGTCAGATAGTGCTGAACAGCAACAGCAGCTGATTTTATGGGGTGCAGTGGTTTCAGCAGAACAGCGGACCGGGTCACAAGTTATTGCACCCACTCAGCAGCAGAATATCGATTTACCACGAGGAGCAGGAAAAAAACGAGGATAAAAGCTTCGGAGAGGAAAAATCAACAACTGGAGGGAAACAAGATGTTACTGTAGTTTCTACAAGAAACTTTAACGTGAACTCAAACGACCTGAACTTGTTCTTCAGCGCTGCTCCTTCAGTGCTGGAGAGTAAAGTACATTTACTTCAGCACTGCAGCTGAAGCCAAATTCAGTTTTTCTCTTCATGTAAAATGTTAACATATTTTTGACAACTCATTCTGAACACATACATTTACCCAGCACAACCCTGCCCTTCATATACAAACCAAACACTTGAAGTGTTTGGATTTAAGTTTAAATGTTGGTTTATGTTTCCAAAGAAAGTGAAGAATCTTATTTGGTCTAATCAAATGTAAACATTTACCAGACGTGTATCTTCATGTATAAATATGTGCACTCAAGACTTGCCTTGTAATTTCCAGAAGTTTTCCTCAGATATTCACAGCTGTTCCACAAGATATTCTCAGGACTTTCATCTTCAGTAATGTCAGACTGTCCTTCATCAAGATTCACTGAAATATAGAGCAGCATCTCTTGGGAGCAATGTACCTCCATCGCTGCAATCAACAACTACATTATTCTTATTCAAAAATCACTTCAAACGGACTAATTAGTTAAGATTTATAGCATCTCATGGTTTTCAACTTGTAAACATATGACTCTATAGAAACTGTAATTGCCTTCAAATCTCTTCGTACTGAAACTTGAATGAATCACATTTTTTCTGTAATATGACTGACATTTATTGGGGAGATATCTGCACAATGTTTAAACTTTTTCATCGTTTTCTATGTGTGCAAATAATCTAATCTAAAGGTAAGATAAACTGCCCATATGTTGCATTTCACTGAGAAACACTTGGCATGACAGATGGTAAAGACACACATTTCAAGTAGAGCTTAACGTTAAGCATGGTTCTATGTTATGCTGCGCTCTGCTAACACTTCATCACATCCCAGGGGAACATATCGTACTTCTTATTTCATTACCTATCTGGCTGCTTTACTTAGTAATTACAAGTAGAGGCAGACGGATGAATCGGCCAAACCGAGTGCTGATAGGGCGTTATACAAGGTATCGGCGAAGTTTGGCTCCGATAGCGGCCGATGGCTGTGCAGACTCCACCAATCAACTTCTCAACAGGAATTATTGATTTTGAGGGAAAATAATAGCCCAAAAAGTTACTGGGTTGGATGTTGAGATTCAGATTTATGTATTAGGTATCTATTACAGTCTTAGATGTTCAGTTCAACAGTTGTCCACTTTCTAATAAAATTGAACATTGTTCATTATCGACCGTCTGACTGGGGGGTGATATCGGCCGATTAATGAGCCATCAGCTTTTTCCTGCTACAAACTATCGGTATTATATTGGCCTTTGGAAATCGACTCTCGGTCAACCTCTAATTACCAGATTAGCATCATAAATTATTCTAAATTAAAACTATGTTAAAATTGAGAATATGAGGTAGATCAGGAATGACCATGATTCATGTTATTAGTCTAATATTATAACATATAATAATTTAACACTATGAAAGGGCTCACCCTCCATCATGAGTACTTTTAGTTCAGGTTGATGTGAGCTACAGCTAATACTCCTTTCAGTACAGCAACATTTAAATTCTACTGACTTTTTTCAATTCAGTCATATTGTGTGAAAAAGAAATAGATCAATAATTACCATTGGGGCAGCAGTCTAATGATGTTAACATTATGCTAGTAGATATCATGGAATAGGAGAGTCTGAACATCTACACTTGTTCAGTGTAGATCTACACGACAGCGACAGAGACTTAATCAACGATTAATTCTTTTTACACATTTCAACGTTCAACTGACTCCATTTGGTAAACTTAGTTAAGATAAGTAAAAGATGTTGGCGTATTAGCTTAATGTCCTGCGTCTTACCTGGCGGAGCTCTGAGGCCATCTCATTGGTCTCTTTTATAATGTTCAACCTTAAACCGTACCAGCTGACCGAGCGTCTGCAGGCCAGAGACTTCCTGTCCCTGCCTGCTTCTTCGTTGGTCCGAAGCAGCCGCGGACAAGCCATCGCAACACACACACACGCAACCAAACGCTCCCAGAGGAGCTCCGGCAGGACTGTGGTCCATTCCCAGTGAACCCAACACTTTTAATAACTCCTAATCCATAAAGAAGATTTGGCTTGTTTGCTTTTAATTGGCTGGATCAGTTGTTTTCTTTCCCCCCAGGTTTGGCTTTGTTAAATCTCTCTTTTTCACAGCCATTATGAATTCTTTCTGCTTTGACACAGTTGTTTTTCTGCCACAACACGAGATTACCCCGAGCTGCTGAGCTTTTGAAAGCCGTGTAAGGAGAAGAGGTGTTCAGGGGTTAAAGCCACAGAAGGAAAAATGAAATTTCTCTCTCAGCCTGGGTACCTCAGGGTTATCAATATTTCACAAGGCTGAGAGCGAGCGGGGGGGGCGCAGCACGCTCGGTCGACTGTGGCCGGAGGAGGAGGAGGAGGAGAGGAAGGAAGAGGGTAGGAACAGAATCTCTCCATCATGTTGAGAGTCTCCATTATGACTTACAGCCAATATAGTGTACGATTAAAAGAGAGCAAGAACAAATATGAAGGCAATGAGATCAATAAGAAGAAATAAGAGTCTGAGAGAAAATTAATAAAGTTAACGAGCAAAAGAGAAAAGTAGTTGAGTTTGATTTATACTATAAACTCCTGTACTGCAGACAGACTGCCACATTGTTCGTACACACTGGGTCGCTAAATTGCTTGTTATGAACGATTTAGTACACATTTATATTTGGCTGCACGATACCGGAACAAAAACTGTAATATAGTATAGGATATATAGGATAATACAGGAAGTTTCAGCAGATGCAGGACATGCAGTGTCTTATTCATGCACAGTAATCATCATTTTCATCAGTTCACTTAAAAAGTCTGTCCTCTTCTAAGAAAGAATCTTTGTCTGATAAACTATTAGATCAAAACTACTTTTGTGCCAGTTCAACACGACAACAGACACGATCACGTGGTTCCTGAACACCTGAAACTTTGACTGAATTTTGTTTTTCAGGATGATTGTGAGACTGTGGAACTCAGTCAATGTTTACCGTACAGAAGATTTCACTCCGCTCGCTGTGTTCTGCATCGCTGGTTCATTATCGAGCGGTGAAGACCCCCACTGGCTCTTCATTCACTCGGAGCAACTTCTCACTTTTACATTATTCATAAAACTACCTTTATTGTCATATTTTGGCATCTATGCAGACAGTTTGGGTTTTATTTTCATGTTGACATATCTACTGAGATTTCTTCCTTCCTACTATATACAATGAATGTAAGAGGGAAAATGAATTTATGATGCTCGCAGGATCTCTGTGACTGGGATAATCCACAGAATACACTGTCAACATTTGTTTTTATTGAATCTACTTCATGCCGAAGTCCCTGAGGAAACCTGCTTGTATTTCATTTCCATGAAATTTGAGCGAGCAGAGCATGCCAGTGAAGAGTCGTCTCTAAATCCATGTGACAGCAATTTTGGGTGGAAGCAGATGCCACCTGAAACAAGCCGGCTGCATCCGTGCTGGTACCCAGACAGGCTGATGTCAGCACGGAGCCGTGCTAAAGACTGTGGATTTAATACAGAGTCAGGAACAGACAGGCTTTTGTTTGGGCTGCTGTTGGAGCTGTGAATGGCAGCACTAATCCTGCTTCTCACACTGCAGCGGGACACGTGATCACACACACCGAGGGACATGCACGTAATTAACAGACTCAATCCTCACCATTAAAATCTATTTATTCACTGTATTGTTTTATATTTTAGAGAGTGGTGCCATCTGGTTGGAGTGCAGGAATGAAACAGCGAGGTGTTACTATCTTGCTCAAAAGCCTCGTTTCCACCAAGCAGTCCAGATCAATTCAGTTCGTTATGCATTGGGACAGTTCTTTTTGCATTACCGAAAGGTGTGGACGGTACCAATAGAACCGCTCCGTATTGTCCTGTTTTTACGTTACCCCTCTGTTGAGGTGCCTAGCACACTGATCCAACACTAAAAGGTGGATTTGACGACTGATCGGTCAATCGGAGCGCAGAGTCTGTGCTCTGTAGGATTTCCCAGTGAGCAGTAGAATAAAGAGACCATGAACGGAGCAAATCGAGGAAAACGTTAGCTTGTATGTTGTCAATCTGGCAGTAATGAAGCCTACAGTCGGCTATAGGCAGCGTGTTAGGAAGTGCTGCAGCTTATCAAGACTAAGAAATGTCTCCTCTGTTGTTTCCCGCTGGGAAAGTGGAAGTGGTTACCCCCAAAGCCCCGGTAACAACTCCGGCTACATAAGAGTACCGTCTGCGGTGGAAACGCTAAACAGATCGAGGGTTTAGGCACTTTAATTTTGGGTAACATACGGTTACCAAGGGTACTATACCTAAAGCGCTTTAGTGGAAACTCGGCTAAAGATAGGTTGGCTCACATTACAGAAAGAGGGCCAGAACAGAGCTGTGCCCTCCAGCTGTGGGACACTGATTGCATGTTTTTTGACAACATGCAATCAGAAAATGATGGAGATCAGCGGCGTGGACAAGAAAACCGGGGTTAAATCACCTCAGAACTTACAAAGTTAAAAAGAAATCATAAAAGCTGGAGTATAAGTAGGGTTGTTAAGGTCATATATCATCTGTGATGGCCAGAGCCACACAACTGAAGGTTTAAGGTTTCACACGCTCGGCTTCATTTCCACATGTATTTTTCAGTCGAGTTATGTTTTGTTGACCTCTTTGAAGGCCCTAGAACTCTGCAGTGTGGTGGATTTCAGATATTTGTTTTGTTGATCTTTTTTTAGGGAGAATAAACCAGACTTTTTGTACTTCAATGCCGGTGTTTTCTTGTACCTCGACTGCTTGGTCCAAGATATTATCGTTTGAAATGAACTGTCTTACCTAAATTATACACTTAGACTCTTCATCCAACTGTTATAATTTCATGTAAAAAAAAAAAAGAGGTTAGAATTTAAAATGTGAGACACTGCTGGTGAGCAAAGCTACAGCATCCATTTTATTTTATTTTCAGGGCCAGTATAATGTTTCAGTACAGATATTTTTCATTAGATTAGCTGAAGGACTTAGGTGTTGAAGAACGTATTAAAGTTTCCTAAGGTCAAAGGTTTGTTTTTCTGGTTTCTTGTGTGAGTTTGATCAGAAAATATTGCAAAAACAATGAAGAATCTGAGTATTCAAAGCCGTTACATTTGAGTTGGAGGTTTGATAACCAGCAGAAACTGGAAGATGATTTAACACAGTGTGACACGGTGTGAACATGGGCAACTCTAAATCAATAACTGTTATCAGTGTTTGATAACTTACAGTATATATCAAGTTAACAAAAGGTAGATCTGTTATTTTCTGATTTGCTGCAAGACGGTTTGTTGTGGACAGTTCATCATGACAGAGACCCTGACATACTCGACACCACAAGCTTCTGATATTGCTTGATTTCACATGAGCGTGACCGTAACAAGCAAACATATATAACCTTATAAACACATTTGATAGTTATATAAAATAGTCTAGCACAAGCACAGTCGCCTCAGAGGCATTAAACAGACACTTAAACCCACTGTACTAATACGTGTCGTCTCAAACAAAGCTGTTTTATTGTTTTGCTGTTTGTGGTTCTGAGTCATTTCTCTAAACTGCCCGCAGCCATTTATTTGTCCCTTCCCCCCTTCTTTCCCTCTTTACCCCCCACAGAAACAACGCAGAACTCCAATAGCACGTAGCACTCAGCTTCACTTCAGCAGTACGACGACCTAGAAGCTAAGCACAGGGGCTATCTGTTTGACCTCACAGCAGAGGTCAATTGGTGGAACTCTGCTCCCTGTTTGGTCTCTAAACATCCTCCGTCATCCTCAGTCCATTAGAGCAGCCCGATGGAGTCCTGGTGGAGTAGTGACCTATGACCTCAGGCCATCTGACCCAAAAGCTAATCAGAGGATGTGTGACCTCAGGGGGCTTCAAGGGCACGTAAAGGACACTCACGAATCCTCGATGTTGAAGTCCTATGTTACAGTAAGAGTGTGTTGGTCTCTTCTTGGTGTTTATGTTAGAGACGAGTCTGAAGGATGTGACTTTGATCTTTGCTAAAACCGACTTGTCAGTTAATCAATTAGAGATTAAGAAAAAATTGATCTGCAGCATTTTTTGATGGTTGAAATTTACCAAGAAAAAATGTGAAACATAATACAACCTCAATTCCAAAAAAGTTGGAACTTGGTGTAAAAAGTAAATAAAAACAGAAGGCAGTGATTTGCAAACAAACTGTGTTTCCTGACAGCAGTTTTACGAAGTGTCACTGAGCTCATGTAGTAACATCCTTCATACAATCATGTGTTTGACAAAGTGGTGAACCTCGGCCCGTCCATCACACCCACTCATGATACTATCTGTAACTACCTGTTACCAGTGAACCTGTTTACACGTGGAATGTTCCAAACAGGTGTGTTTGGAGCGTTCCACATCTTTTCCAGTCTTTTGTTGCCCCTGTCCTCAAATCCCACAATAAGCATATATTCACAAAAATCCATGTATAATAAGTATATGTCAAAAAGGATTAGCAAATTGTCACATTCTGTTTTATTCATTTTTACAAAGCGTCCTACCTTTTTTGGAATCAGGGTTGTAGATAATGAGAAAGTTGTTACTTGCAGGCCTTTATGAGATGAAGACAAGCTTCAAAACATCACAGTGGAAAAGGTGGAACGTATTTAATGTGATAAATTACTTTTTTGCCAATAAATTGTTGGCAATAAATCTTCTGTTTATCAACAAATAGATTAACTGTGTAATTGTCAACAAACGCTGGTTTGATACGGATATTTGTGAACCTCAGAGGCTGAATCACTTCTGGTGGCCTCCCCTGAACTTTTCTGTAGAAATCAGTTTTGATGCATGACAATGTATCTCCATGAAAGCTGCTCCAGACATTTATGGCTTTATGACTCCAGAGGATGATTTAGTTGACTCTTTGACCTTTTGTCCATAATTTCCACTTCAAAAGCAGAAATATAACAATCTAAAAGACTGTGGAATTTCCTGATGACGTTCCTGCTCCCCAGAGGATAAAGCCGTTTGATTTTAATGACCCCATTACGTTTCCTCTTGCACAACCATTGGGACAAACTTTTACATTTTAGCTCCACCACTGGTAAGGTGCTAAGAATAGCTAAATTAAGGGTGAGCAGTTCATTCACTTCAACACTGCAGCCTGGAGGGGCCGAGAGGTTTCAGACTGTTGGTTGAGTATTTAATCCGTCCTGTATTGGTTGCCAACTGTGGGCATCCAGCCACAAAAAGAGATTTTCAGAAACAAATAGTGCCAGAGGACAGCCTTCCCAACAAATACACCGAGCCCAGACAGACAAATACACAGCTATCAATCAACTGTATAACAACAGGCTGCTCCTAATAGCTGAGATTCTTTCATCTATGTATAACATCTGTACTGTACTAGTCTAACTGCAGAGTATCACCTATAAGCACTGACAGTGAAGATTAATAGATCTTTTTGATCATTATTATCTAACTAAACATGTATACTCATGAACTCATCTCAACGATGTGATTTGAAGTTTTAAGGTTTCACATAAACTGCAAAAAGACACCTGCGCCTTCATTGTACTACATAAACCAACCATTTGTGGTGTCCCTCAGGGGTCAATTCTGGGCCCGACCTCTTCCTCCTTTTGCTACCTCTTGGTCACATAAAAAGTAGAAGTAATATGTTTCATTATCTACACGGAGAATATTTAAAAATATCTTCATCTTCCTGTCAATCCTAGTGATATTCACCGTTAACATAAGGTTGTTCTGATACTTTTAATACCTGCAAAAAAATTCTGGATCGAAAAACCGCGATCGATCCGATACCAAGTCATTAATTAGACCCCGAAGATGCCTGTATGCAAATTAATAGATTTCTTACTGCTCAATAGCCAACATCGATAAACAGCAAGTGACTTGTAACTTCAAGTAGTTGTGAGGAAAACTTACATTTGTTGATATTTGTGTTTTTTTCCAGTTATGACTGATTAGACAGTAAAATAAGGTTGTATGGCATTAATTGTCTCCATGTATTTGTTCATGTTTTACAATAGATTTAACCTGAGCCAGATCCTACAGCAGTGATTGTAATCATATCACATCCATTATTAGTATACAGCTGTTAAAAGAATATATTTTAACAGACTGGTATCAGATCAGTAATCATATCGGCTGATACTCAAGTTCAGGCATCAGAACATCTCTAGATTTAATGATAGAAAATAAATGAATGTTATTTAGAGTTAGAAACTATCTCATTGTGAAACCTGTATCTGGAAATCAAAGCTTGAGATTTAACAGGTGCAATGAAGTGCTAGAATCTCAGCAAATCCAGGTCGTCTGTCCCTGCCTGCTGTCCTCATTGGAGGCCGACTTCGTCTCCACACAAAGCTATTTAAATACTGGATGTAGAACACAGTGTTTCAGCGTCTCTGTGTGCAGGTCCTTCTACCCTTAAAGAGTGTGAGCGAGGGGCTGATGGGAAAGAGGTTATCTGAGGCTGAATGCTAAAAGTGACTCATACGTTATCCTCCCCACCCTCTCTCAGGGGTGGATGAGGGGGTTGAGACTGGTGTTCGCTGACTCAACATTACTGGAGCCGCTCCATCTATAGCCCAGAAAGCACAAAGCTGGTATGACAACACCTTTTTTCCCCCCTAATTCTCATTCAAATACCCATTTAAATGATCATTCCCAAGCTTTTCAGCATGTTTTAGTCATTCACGGTTTTTCTTCCTTTAACGAGGTCTTCATACCTTCCAGGAAAGCTACTGGCCTCCATCGACTTGTCTCGGACATCGTGCACAGACAGAAAACTTGCTTTAAGATACTGCGGCTGATTAATCCCTGTTAACATGTTTGCTAGATTTTTCTGCTGACGTCACCTTGCTGTACACAATAACTCACTATATCAGATCACTTCGAAAAAGCACGTTTTAAGTGTCTTTTCACTATAAATCGGATTATTCATTAGAATTATCGATATTTTAGTGATGTAAAATGACACAAAATGATTAAAAATGTCCAAAGTGACCTCCTTAGATTGATTGTTTTGTCCTACAAACACCAAAGATCTTCAGTTTACAATTACATAAATTAGAGAAAAGCAGCACATCTTTCCTTGAGAAGTTGGAACCAGCATTTGTTTGACATTTTTTGCTTTAAAACCGACTTAAACAAACTGGATTTGAATACTATTTTTCAATATATGATAGATAAGATGCTCTTGAAGTTAAGTTTCATACCACTCCCATACAAAAATGCAATAATGCATTGGTATGTTCCTTTTTAATGTGCAGTATTTCTAAAGGTCTGATTTAAATATGAAATATGTCTTTCTGTGTTTTGATACATGATGGCTTGTTGTTGCTCTGCAGGCTGTGGCGTCATTCACTGAGATGCTGCGTGTGTGTGTGTGTGTGTGTGCGCACGTTATCAGTGCTTGTATGCTTTCGTTCCTCATATCAGCTGAAAGCGTGATTGGGTGAATGAGTGCGACTGTTCCGACTGCGTGTTTGAACAATGACTCTGTGTCTGAGAAGCTCAACGTCTGCACAGAAATCTTGGGAAGAAAACAACATGCTGGTTGTGTTTTCTTGCCCACATTCTTTCCTTTAACCCTTCACAGAATCAATCACTCCGAATCAAATTGTCAAAGCGCGACCTTTGACCTCAGCTCTACTCTTCAACCACAAAATGATTCTTACCTGGAGTCCTCTGCGCCTCAAAATACTGGAGTCATCCATGATTCTGTGAGATCACCAGTCTTTTTTGGTTTTACAAAGTTCAGGCACTTTCCAGGAGGTTCAACCACACAGAGGAAGTCACATTATAGCCTCTTTGCTGCTCCTTTCTGTCAACAAACGGCCATGACACCGCAGATTGAGTTTCCTCGATTTCAGAGACTGTCCTATTTTCAAAACAGTCCTCTGTTCATTTGGAGGTCTGTAAAAAAAAGCCCTATAAGGCCCAAATCTCAAGTTCAAAACAGATGAGAGAAAATGAGAGTTTCTTTTTAAACCGAAGCCTTTAGGGTTTTTCCATTTGGCCACCTCTGAATATTTCCAACAGATTGTAAAACAAGAAGACAGTGTAGGAAAGCACAGTCCAGATGAAAGCAACACTCCTCTGCTTCTCCTTCATTTATCTCTTTTGTTTATTCCAGCTGGTTGTAGTCGAAGGTGCGGTCTGGATGTAAACGATCGTCCTCTCCTCTCTTTCCTGGTCAGAGCACGTGTTGTTCGTCGGCTGCTCTTCCATTCATCCGCTCGGCGCTGGACACACCCCTCCGCCTCTCGCTCATACAGAGGTAGAGCGTGAACACTTCAGCGGTCGGCTCTCGCTCCAGAACCCTCTGTTCTCTCGTCTTCTCCGTATGCCTCCAACCCCTAAGGCACTAGTCCAGAGGAGACTCCGCTGCCTCCATTATTCATGGGCAACTCGCAATAGAAATTAACGATGACAATGGGGCCTCAGGGGGTGGACGGAGGGAGGGAGAGGAGCACTGAAGGGGGGCAAAACATAAATGGGGAAGGCACCAGCTTGCTACCCTCTGGCTTAATTAGAGCCGAACTGTCCCGAACGAGGACCTGAAGTCTGTGCAAAAACACACGCAGGGAGCAGGCATTCAAGAGCTTCTTTCACCAGGGGGTCAGGACAGACAGACGGAGTGTGCGGACTGACGAGTGAGTCCACGGAGTTGGGTCGAGAGAAAAAAGAGAATCCAAGAAAACAAATACGCACTCTGCCCACGTTTAAAGCTGCCGGACTCGCCTGGCGACGGACAGAAAACAAGAGGTTGTTTGTTTGCTAGCAGCGGTCCACTGAGCGAGGAGGCACCTCGCATCCATCGCCATGCCAACCGGCCGGGCCAGATTCCTGTTTACACCGGGGAAAAGCTTAGGGACTCACACACACACACACACACACAACTCTCTACATGTAAGCCAGTCACACACACACTAGTCATCTCTTCATCTTCCTCTTCTGCATCCTCTCAATCTTTGGTGTTGTTCCAAAAGGCTGCAGGGAGGAGGAGATCCGTCACAGCTGAGAGGTACAACACAAGAGGAGGAACGAGGGGGGAAGGACGCGTGGAGGAGTTCCTCCCTCTGAGAGGAGGACAGATGCAGCCTCGGAGCAGATCCCTTCCGGCCTCTCCTCCTCCTGTTCTTCAAATCTCTCCTTCTCCTCTTTCTTTGCTCTCTCTTATGTGTCAGTATGCTCACATGCTCCGACTCCTCCCCCGTTCTTTCATCACACTCTCCCTCTCTCTACCCCTCTCTCTTTATGTGGAGGCGGCCAATCAGATGCGAGCAGAAGACAGAGACTTAGCTCGCGATGAATGGAGGGAGGACAAGCGCTCCGCCCCCCCACCCCCTCACTCCTCTGCACTGTGTCACTCGCTCTGATCAAAACAAGAGGGTGTGTTCACAGCACACACACACACACACACACACACACACACACATTGTGTATGGATGAATTAATCATGAGTGCACTGATCAGAGGCTTTGGCTGATTACTTATTCAACATGATGAATTCAAGCGCAGGTAAGTCTCGTCTTACTCAACATTCACCAGCTCCATCCTCTCAAATGTGACAAAAGTATGTGGACATGCTAACATTACATCTAAATATGGTGAATATGTGATTCCCAGACTGTGTTTATTAATCTGCTGCTGTACCAGCGCCCACTCGTCTGGTTTCAGTCTGTCCAGCAGATGTTGAACCTGCTGCGGAGACTTTCTCCCACTCAGAGCATCAGTGAGGTCCAACGCTGATGGTCGTGATCAGGTCTGGCTCACAGTCAGTGTTCCAGTTCATCGGCGGTGTTGAAGCCAGGGATCTGTGCAAGCTCTTCCACACCAAAGTGGGAAAAAAACATTTCTTTATGGAGCTGCTTTGTGCACGGGGACATCGTCAAACAGGAACACTGTTAACTAAAATCATCATATGCTGCACGATCAAGATTTCTCTTAATATAAGTACTTGGACAGGAGTGTCCACATACTAATGTGATTCAAAGTAAGTGGGCTAAAATATGCAAAAACACTCCAATGATCCTTTAAATAATCGATGATTGAGCGATGAATTTGCTCATCTTTCTTTTCATGAGGTATTTATTCTCTACATGTTCAAATGACATGAAAGTATTGATACGTGAAGGAAGTTGCAGAACTGATACCTGGGAATATGCTTTTTTTGGAGTTGAATTAATGTTCCAAATGAACAGAGACAGGATGGCCGATAATGTCTGTTGAAAACCAGGCAAGTATTTTTAACCGGCGAGCCTCCTCTGCAATAAACAAGACAGGAAAAAAAAAGAGAGAAGGAGGCAGAGATTTCGAGGTAGAGAGGAAAGAGGAGACCGAGTGGCTGGTGTCCTCCTACGCTCCACCGAGAGCGATGCACTGATGACTCACTCAGAGACGAGGGGTGGGCGCAGGGTTGAATAAGGAAGAGGAAAAGATCACCGCTGCTCTCACAGTTGCAGGAGAGAAGGAGCTGGTCTGTGTCGGTCTGCTGCTACATGTATGACCGCTTCACAATCTGAGCCGCTCTCTCTTTCTGAGGAGACGCCAGACCCTCGGTAACGTTGGTGAAACAGCGCGAGGCCCCTCCCATCTCTCTCCTGGTCAGAGCCCCCGTGTTAATGAGAGCAAAGGCCACAGGGGCCGCGGGGAGGAATGTTCACACAGCCACAATGAGCCCGACTGACACCAGCTTACTGACTGACCGCTTGGTTCTACAAACACACTGAGGCCCGGATAACTCGCTGGTCTGTTGGCTCTGAAATACCTGCCACATATTTGTTATATGTTCATTTGCTCAGTGTGTGAGGACAAACAGAATTCTGTTTTTGTCTATCACAATTTTATTAACAGATAAGTACAGGCCTTAAAGGGACGGTTCAGCCCAAAACCAAAGACACATTTTTCCTCATTGATCATCTAGATAGTTTTGGTGTGAGTGTCTCAGTTTTGGAGATATCAGCTGGAGAGATGTCTGCACTGGATTTTATTTATTGATTTATCTTCAGCAATAGAGAGAGAGATATTGTGAAAGACACCACGCTCAGAAACAGTGTAGAGAAAGAAAAGAAAGAGTGATGATGATGAATGAGAGAGAGACAAGAAAATAAGGTTTTCTCCGCTTCATACTCAGCTAATTAAACCAAAAGCCTGCTCCGGCTCTGTTTTATGTCTCTGCTGTATTGGAGGTTAATTGAAGCGGTGGCCCTGGCTGTCCCCGTCAATGAAGAACTGCAGAGAACAGCAATTTTCTCTCTCGCATTCGGAGTCTCATAAAAAGAAAAAAACCCCAACTTGTTTCTTTGACCTCCCTGCTGGACCAGACAAACACTCAGCGCTCACATGGTGGCAGGTCTGTTTTTAGCTGACAGCGTCTGGCTTGTTGAGCCACCCAGTTACCTGAACGTCTGCATGTCTTTACAAGGGACTGTGGACACACTGGAGGAGGGAATGTAGAGTCAACCACCAGCTAAAATCAGGCCCATTTCCCCTTGATGTTTTCACAAAGCTTCAACTACTGGAGTCTGGAGAAAGCCTTTCCACAACGGCATCGACATTAAACCAAAACTGCAAAGACAATAAAGTAAAACCTCCTGAAATCTGTTTATTCAGTCCTGGTTTCATGTTCTCAAACATAATAAGTAGGAAAAAAAAAACAAGAAATCATGAAACTACACAAGTTTTGTGGGCAAGACATCATTTTATAATCCGACTTTCATCTAGATTTTTAAACTGGTTTTGACAGTAATGCTAGATTTATTGAGTAAACTCCAGATAAGTCCATGTATGGTCAGACAAACTGGCAGTAGCAGAAACTGTGGACATACACGTGCTCACCTGTTCGGTTCACATCTCATAATCCAGAGTGATTTATCGTTACTGAAGGTTCGCAAAGTCAAATGGTTGTGAGGTGAGAGCTCAAGGATGACAAAGGCAGGTCACACACACACACACACACACAGACACACACACACAGACACACACACACACACACACACACACACACATTTCATACACATACAGTCATTTGAGAGTGTACTCTGGACACTTTTAAATCGGCATGTTATCGCTGGAGATTCCAGAGCGGCATTCGGTCCAACATGACGATATGGAAACAAGTGACCTCTGACTGGAAGAGGCTGAAGATAGAATCCAATATCTCTGACTGAAGAGCCAAACACACACACACACACACACACACACACACACACACACACACAGCAAGTATGATCACTGGAAAATATGAATATATGTCATATAATATATAATAAATACTATAATACCAATATCCCGGATACGAGCGCTGCCATCTTGCGCTGATGACGTCATTTGGAGCCAGAGTCTGTGCGGTAGTGATCGGGGGGGGGGGGGCGGTATCAAGT
>JBBPCS010062056.1:0-17478 GCA_037974645.1 Hollardia meadi
TTAAGCGGCAGGTGAAAGCGCGAGTTGAAAATATTCAACTCAAGCGAAAAGTTCACGTGTATCGCGGGGCTTTGCAGGGTGCAGAGCGGGGTGACAGAGCCACCGCTCGCCTGCAGACAGCTGCTGAGCTCCGGGGAGCTTTTGGACAGAGGGGCGGGGGCAGAGCGGAGCTTCTGGAGGAATCACTTAATGAACGTACAGATGTATAGCGAGGAGAGAGTGGACTGAAACAACCCCGATGCAGTTTGTTACCTGACATGCAGTCATTGTTATCTTAGATACAGCTTGTCTGTTTACTCTAATTACACATGGACAATGTAAAAATGACCGTCAAAAGGCTGCTGCTACTCACTCACACATACACACACACACACCGCACGCACTGCGCGCGCACACACACACACACACACCGCATGCACAGCACACGTAGACTTCACAAAACCAACTGTTCCGTTATCATCCTCATTGACGACTAAATCGAAATGTCTCCATACCGTCGACTTTCCTGCATGGTTTTCAGCAGTTTTAAACTTTCCTGGTGACAAGTTTTGTTTGACGTCCTCCATTCTCCCTGGTTTAGGCTGAATATTTACCGCGGTCTGCCGGAATGTAACAAATAGCCTGTGTTGTGTTCATGCGTTGTCACGTAAATAACAGACTCCAGCAGTGAATAGGCCGTAGCACAACACAGCAGCATGTCAGGTTGCCCGAACCCGGACATGACGTCTAAATTCTTATCCAAACCCGGCCCAGGTATCCACACTCTAGCTCACTCAGACACACACACGCCATCGATGCTGTGCGAGGCGAGAGCAACGCCCCCTGATGATGTAGCCACTCGACTGACCAATCCCGCAACTTCATCACTTACTTACTTACTTACTCACTCAGCCTCAGGGCGACCCTTAGGGCTGGCCCTCTGCGGTCCAGCCAAAAATCGACAATTGCCTGAAGATAGATAGATAGTTTATTGTCATTGCATGTAAAACACAACGAAACTTCGTTTGCAGTACCACTCCAAATAGTGTTAGGTATAGTGAAGGATCGAAGGTCACAACTCATGAGCATTCAAATGTTGGTTTTCAACCTTGCTCCTTCCGTGCAGAGATTTCTCCGGTTTCTCTGAATCTTTTGATGATATCATGGAATGCAGATGGTGAAATACCTAAATTCCTTGCAATTGTGCACTTGTTAAACTTCTAGACTATTTTCCTGCTCAATTTTTCCTAAAGTGGTGAACCTTGGCCCATCCTTGCTTGTGAACGATGAGCCTTTTGAGGATGCCCCTTTCATACCCAATCATGATATCATCACCTGTTACCAATGAACCTGTTTACCTGTGGAATGTACCAAACAGGTGTTTTGAGCATTCCACAACTTTCCCAGTCTTTTGTTGCCCCTCTCCCAACTTGTTTGAAACTTCTTGCAAGTTCACAAACAAAAAGTACCAAAACAGAGTTCATCTATTTGTACATTAAATATCTTTTTTTGTACTGAATTTAATTTAATGTAGGTCAAAGGATTTGCAAATCATTGCATTCCATTTTTATTTACACAGTGTTCCAACGTTTTTGGAATCAGGGTGAACAGAAAGGTTAACTGTTACTGTAACAGTAAGATTACCTTTAACTAAGGGGCCTAGGTCAAATCATTAAAAGATAGGCCATATAATGTACATTAAATCTTTGGATTCTGCTGATTTCTATCATAGCAATATAAACCATGGGAGAAGTACTAAAGAAGGAATGGTAGTCTTTCTATTTGTAGTGAATTTGTAGGAAGCACTTCTGCTTGCTCATAGCAACAAACTGAAAAGTGCCTTTGTTCGCTTAAGTAAACTGTCTTTGTCTTGCTTGCGTAGGAAATATAAGTGCATGCGTTAGTTATTTTATTTTACTGAAGTAAATAATGACAGCATATGCATGGGTATCTCTGTTGATAATAGTATTTCCTGGTCGTTGAAATTGTTCTTGTTTAGCCTGTAGAGTTGTTAAGGCTGGATAAGTTGAATCCTGTTTTCTCTTGATTTGAATGCCTTCATTGTAATGGGTGCAGTGGATAGGAATTATTTACTACTTCTAGGATGATCATTCTTCTGTCCTTTATTTTTTCCAGATTCCTTTCTTTCCTCTTCGCCTGTATCTCTCATTCAGTCTCCTCAAGGCAAGTGTATGGTTCTCTAACGCTGCTCGCCTGCTCTCTCCCTCTGTCCAGTACACTCTTGCTGGCCTGCTGCTGTACTGCTCTACTCCATCCCTTTTTCTAGTGCCCCTCTCCTGCTCGCAAGAGTCCAATAAAAATGGAGCAAACCTGCAAAAAAAAAAAAGCCAACAACATGGTGAACACCAGTCCTTACCCCAGCTCCTCTCCCAGTTTGACCGGTCTCTCACCCCCCCCCCCCTAAACCGTGTCATGCTTTTCAATATGTTTCCCACACTGCTGACCGTAAGTCGGCTCACTAATTGTAAATTAGTTGGGCAGCACAGCTACTCCTGTTTTCAGTGACATGGCATTGCTAATTTTCTTCACCACCCACAACCCCCACTGCAACTTGAGATAAAACCTTTCTAGCTAATGCTGTAAATGGCCATCATGACCTATCAGGTTTCATTGTGAATTTATTGTTAGGGGTTATTGATCTTGTTAGCATAAAGCACCAGCGAACACTACGAATCAAAACCAGTCTTTGTCTGTTCCAGAATTAAAATGTTTCTTGTTTTCACCTATCGCTGGTATCTTTACAGACACCAAGAATTAGACTGATAAAACCTTGCCTCTGCAGCTGTTAGCAATCTGATCCTTTTCGTTATTTACCGCCTGCTAGCGAGCATTATTTAGGTCAGCAGCACTCACTGAAGGTTCAAGATAATCCCAAGATTGCCACCTTATTTTAAGAAAGCAGAGAAGTTCAAGTTCACATTGTGCGCACAAGAGCAGAAACCTAAAAATGGATCAGGTTGGTGTCCCAGGAGGATGGTCCTACCTTCCTGCTGCCCTAGTATCTGAGTCCCCTCCCCCAAAGAGGATGAGTGGCACTGGAGATATCATCCACCGCCCAGCGGCCTGGGCCTGCCATTGCCTGTGGCTGCTCACTCGCCCTCCACCCCACTATCTGCTTATGGCTTTGTAGGCTTTGTGCATGCCTCACATCCTTGCTCAAGCATTTTAAAAAGTAGGTTTTCTTTGACCAGTTTTATTTATTTATTTTTTTTCAGAGGTTCTTTTTGTACAGTGATTTTTATCAGCATTAGAAGTCTATACATGTGTGAACAAATGGTAGCCAATTTTGTGAAAGTAGTTTTTGTTAGATTGTTATCTATTAGGATTGATGTACATTAGGGTTGATTATATCATGAGTATTCTTTGTCAGACGTAACCTTTGTACAGTTATGTCACAAGCATTCAACCTATTCAGTCTAAGTGAGGAATGACAGGACCTGACTGTTCCTTGTGGAATTTGAACTCTTACTGACTCAACGCTTTCAGCAAGGATATCTGACCTATGCATTACAATGTTTAATCAGTCACTCAATACCTGGGGCTTCAATGTAAATGCCTTCATCATTGAACTTTATTCATTTGGGCTATACTGCTTTATTCAAGTGAAATTAATGAAGAACACAGCACCAAACTAAACTAATCCCTTGGGGATTTTAAATGTCATTGTATTAAATGTTGTTATTTGTAGAGAATTGGGGACAAAATAATCTTAGCTCAAGGTCCACTTACTGGATTTTTCGGAGCTTTTCTCACAAATACTGATCACAAGGTCAAGATCGAAATTTCATGTTTGGGGTAGAACAAGGTTTTACTAATTGTAACAAATGATTGTCATACCCAGGCTACAAAAGGTAATCACTCAACTCCAGTTACTACAGAGACAAGATTACATAAATCTGAGGTGAAAGGTCATTGAGGCCTTATTTGTTAGATGATGTATGACTAATAGCCTATTACAAAGCAAAATTGACAGCTTTATCTGAACCATTCATAGAGCCACTCCTGAATTTAAGTCCCTCTGGAAGTCTCAGGTTCGAATCAAGTAGCCCTAACATCCATGGATGTATTCTGAGAGCACGAGCAGTTTTGGAATTTGTTTACTAGTACAGAGCCAAAGGACCACAGTGCTGTTGGCGAGATGGAAAAGTCCATTCATATGGCCTAGTTTGAACAAGGCATTGTATTGTGGCATTGGGGAGGTGGCAGCGTCAAAGACAAAGTGGACCAGTCAGTTGGACAGGGGTGGGGTGGGGTCATGGGATCATGCTCAACACAGTTAACATTGCAAGGTTCACTTGAATTAGAACAAATCTGGACCTTGCATTATCTAGACAAAACTATTGAATCTTTAAATATGTTTTTCAGAGTGCTTGCTGAGCAAAAGTTAAATCACTTGCATCAGTAGGTGGAGATTGATGTGCATAGGTTGGGCTGGGCTGCTGATGTTAATTTCCTGATATAGCTGCCAATTCCCTGTCATGATGATGATGTTGGGTGCTGAAAATGACATGGGACATTATTGGTGCTGGAAGGGATCATGTCATTGTTGGAACAGTTGCATAGAACATCTTTGGAACTCTGTGGCCTCCAGGATAGCTAGGGGGCCATGTGGCTTGGGAGGCGGCCCCTGCCATCGTAGTTAGTGTAAAAGCCTCCTCAGCTGTGTGCCTGAGGAAACTGTGGTGTTTAAATGACCCCATTAAGTGCACAAGGACAGAAGTGTTATCTAACTCTTGGCATATTTTTCACCATTTCAGTGAAAAATATTACATTACATCATTTTGATGTTATAATAAGCAGTTGACAATTATGAATGATGTAACAAGTAACTGGCCACAACAATAAATGCAATTCTTTTTAGTGTTTGAAACTTCTTAAAAACATTTAACAGTCTTTTCCGTTATCTTTGAAAAAAATATGCAGAAAGCTTTAAATTGTTTTTAGGGCTGACCCAAATACTTAAAAGCATCGGCCGTTGTCATGGTAATCTACGTCCAAATCAATATTTGAATGCATAATATTTTTTAAAATTATTTTTGCCTAAGAGGAAGGAGATGTTGTGTCTGCTCACCGAATGAGAAAAAAAAAGAGCGAGACATTGAGCTCCTCTATGGCGTTTGAACCTGCACATATAAAACCCAAGCACATTCACGTGATACGAGCTCACACAACAGTATCCCAAAGAAATTGGGTGGAGCAGCGTGAGCTTTTCAGGTGAATTCTTTATTGTGTGTTTTACTGATGTATGAGTGTTTACTTAAATAATTTTCTTTAATGAGGCTGCTTTAAGTAATTTTTAAACGTTTCCTTGCACACAGTAATGTCATTGTAGAAAATATTGTGGAACGTTTTAAGCAGCAAAACTAAAATCCTAAGAGGAAACGGAATTAAACTTTTAGGGTGCTATTCACCCTATAAACTGGCTTCCAATATTTGTGGGTAATTCTCACTGAAACCTTGAAGCCCTAAAAGTGGTATTCTGGACAGCCCTGATTGTTGTCATCAAGCTCCAGTCTCATTTGTATTTCATAGCCAGAACTGTTGTGTAGTTTTGATCAAATTTAAATTTTGTAGGTAGATCAGGTGGCACAGACTCTCGTTACAAGTACCTCAAAGTTGTACTTACATATATTACTTGAGTAAATTGTACTTACTGTGCTTTTAATCAGTGATTATTCTAAACTTTGACCGCAGGATTTCTTTTTTTTCAAATGTGTATCAGTTCAAACATAGGTTTTGGTCTCCTTGCTTGCTATTAATCTGTATCAACCCTGAAAAAAACCATCAGTCAATCTCTAATTAAAGGCTCTTATTGATTATATAGAAACATCCACTTTTATTTTACCATAATATTTCATGGGTGATAGTATAATATAGAAGTATTCTAGAATGCAAAAACGATAGTTTTTTGAGAACCCCTTTATCTCAACCCTGTCTGTTACTTAAGTTTTGTATCATCATAGGTTGATCTCTGAATATGTCTTACATACTCACCACTAGCAACTCTCATGAAGTTGCTGTTATGAAGACCATTGTCAGCTTTTTTTGTGTGTAATTTGTAATTAGTTTTCTGTATTTACATGGGCTTTTTCATTGAAAAAATCAGCCATAGTGACTAGGAGGGCAACGAATCACAAAACCCATGGTTTGGATTGTATCACAGTTTTGAGTCACAGATCGGATCATTTTTCCCTCGGCAAAAAGAAAAAAATGGTTGAAGTTTAATCAATTTAAAAATGTGCTACTTTGGTTCTGATGTAGCTGTTTCTCTCTGTCTGTAGTCACCAACATAGATGTATTATTATTATTATTTATTTATTATTCATTTTTCTTATTTATTTTATTTTATAAGTATTTTACTATACGTTCTTATCAATCATCAATCAAACTTTATTTGTATAGCACTTTTCATACAAAGTGCTTCACACAATAAAAACAATACCCTCCACACCACCACCCCACACACACAAAAAGCAATAAAAACAGGAACAGAGGAACTGAGGAAGCGCTATTTTGAGTAAAACGCATAAATAAAATGCCATCAATAATAAAATGCAGGGATAAAACACTAGGGGTAGGGTCAGAAAGTCTGAGACCATCAGCCAGAACATCTCCACCCAGCACCCATCCCGCGTGCAACACCACCCTCTCCTCCACAAACGACGACGCAGGCCTAACAATCTGAGCGAGAAGCCAAATCCCAGAAAAATTATAATACATCCATGTCACCACTCTGTTGTCTCACCCGCAGTTTTATCTGATGGTTACACGTCAAAAGTAGAGCTGGATATCATTTAAGAATTACGGTACCAGTACCCTTAAAGTGATACCAATACAACTCTGTCAAAAGCACCATGGTCAATCTCACCACACCACAGGCTGTATGGGTTGTACCTGCCACAGCATTGGGCCAATCACGACGCATCAAATTGAAGAATGCTTGTGGTGATTGGTTATGAGAAAAAACCATACAAATAGTCCTTTTTTTCTAGAACTATTTTTCTACTATCGTTTGACTGGAGAGGTTTTGATACTACTTGGTACTGGGTTATTTCAGTCGATACCTTAATGGCTCAATTACCGATACCCAACCCTAGTCACAAGTAATAGCCTATCAACACTGAAGGCTACTGTACTTGACAGGCAAAGTGAGACTGGAGCTGCTGCTCTGGTGAGAGCAAAGCTGTGTGTCAAAGGAAGGCAGCAGGTATTTTCAAAGTTGCGATGAACATTACAATCTCATGATCTACAGTCTTCCATTTAAACCTCTGAACATGCCCAAAGCCAATGGGATAGGCTAAAGTGATGACTTTTAAATAAGTTGCTCATTGGGCTTCAGAGTGAAACACATCCCACATCTGTCTTTATCTTTTCACCGCAGCTCTACCTCAAGATTTAAGTAATTATTACTTTAAGAAGTAATGGCTCTGAAACGGCTGTATTTTTCAATTAATTCGCGAACCATGTGCATGCCCAACCGTGGCAGATGAACACACCCCTCTCAGTAACTCCCTCTTTGAAATGGAGGTACAAATAGTGGCTATGTATTCAGTTTCCTGGGAAATTGAAAAATAAGGTCTTATACACACCTTTAGACACAACCATAAATAGTCGGGGCTTAAATCAAATCCCAGATTACATGAAACTAGGAGGACAATGATTGATCCCATTGTATTGAGTTGACTTGACTACAATCCTGGGCTTTAAAATCACTCAATGCTGTTACCGTATTTATTTTATCTGTGTCTACAGAGAAAGGTTTCCAATTCAAAACCTTTTCAAAGAAGTTTTCTAAAAGTGACTTAAGAATGTATTAATGAAATACTATATTCAGACAGATGAACACTATCAAAAAGAAACTGCTTTCAATCCTACAAGTGTATATCAAGGCATATACACTTACAATACAAGTTGCATGCAATCACCATAGCCACAAATGGTGATTTAAAAGATGTATCGGTCAGTGAGATTTCATTTCTTTGCTGCTTCATTTAATCATTCAGGTAATTTAAGTTCCATACTAAGTGCTGCCTGATGGCAACTTTGTGGAGTAATTAAGAGCAGCATGCAAAAAGTAAAGATTCCATCCATCATATGAATCTGTCTTGCATTTCCATGATGCAATGCATGAATGCTTGGGCTGCAGCATTAAGGTTTTGCTGAATAATATTACAAGTGCATGGGAGTGTAGTGTCTGATTTATATGACTTCCCCTCCTTTTTCCTCTTCGCTGTCGTTCTTCATGCATGTTGATGCAGACAAAAGAGTGGTCCTGGGCTCCGACAAGCCCTGTGAAGGTGTAGCGACATCCCTTCACTTTCCCTCTCAACCTGGCTCATTCACCCCAGGTAATTATGGGAGTGAAGCAGGACCGCCAGATGGACAACTGGATTCACCGATAAAGACATCTCCTGTTTCGGAGCGAATAAAGGCACTGGAAGCTCTTGCTGCCAAAAAGAAGCAACCAGATTTTAGAAGTGATCGAGGTTTCTCTCACTTCAAAGACCATCATCACGAGAAATCTCCCACTGAGACCCCAAAATCTCCTGTTGAGAAAATTACACCAACTGTCCAGAAGAGAGGAGGTTCTGCTAATCAAGAGTCACCGGACTCTCCGTTTGAAGTACTTGGAGATTTAAGACAAGTGAATGAATTTGAAGAAACAGAAGAGTGGATGAAGGCTCATTTACCTCCTGTCCCAGACTTTGATGCTATAGATTTAATTAAAG
Organism: Hollardia meadi; assembly: GCA_037974645.1. Taxonomy (NCBI): domain Eukaryota; kingdom Metazoa; phylum Chordata; class Actinopteri; order Tetraodontiformes; family Triacanthodidae; genus Hollardia; species Hollardia meadi. The sequence continues at coordinate 8,730 of JBBPCS010062056.1, forward strand.
GCACCCCGACTTCAGACAACCTTACATCAAAGGAGGAGAAGGAGACTGGCATAGTTATACCTGATGTTCCTGCTGCCTTTGTTGGTGTCCCTGATGCTTTCATGGATTCTCCTGTTGAAGTTCCAAAACTGAAGGATACGTTCTGTGATGCACAGAAGCAGCCAAGTGTTGAGGAAGAGTCCGAGTTTGACCTTAGTTATTTGCCAACAGCCTACATGTGGGATCAGCCGGAAAAATTGGGTGTTGAGCCTCCATCAAATCTCAATTCAGTGCTTCCAGCTTCACCTGCACCTCCCACAGGCTTTGGCTCCCCATCTCCTGTCTTCCCACCAGTTGGCACGGATTCTAAACAGAATGTGTCGGCTGACAAGAAGCCCACTTGGAGCGGAGAACTGGAGCCCCCAGAGGCAAGTGAAGCAGACAGCTCAGGAGAGTCAGATGATACTGTCATTGAAGATGGTGTCTCTGTTCCTCCTCCATCTTCTGATCCAACAGTTTTAAATGATTCTACCACTACCCCTGCTTCCACAGCTCCAAATCTTTGCACTGAGGAAAAGGAGACCCCTCCACCAAAATCTGAGAGGAAGCTAATGCAAGTTCCGACTATTAATGTTATTGAGACAGATGAGCCAAATTACAGTGAAGAGGAAATGGAGCTTGAAGCGGAGGAAGATGAAGAATATGATGTTGTAAAAGACATGGCCACAGAGGCTCCAAAAACCCCAGAACCAGAGTCGAAGGACAATGAAAATGAACCACCCAGGCCACGCCCCTTAGAAACTGAATTCATGGAAGGCTACTCTCCTCCATCTTCGCCTGCCGACTCTGGTGCCGAACAGTCTCCAGAACACAAGATACTCAAATCTCTTTCTGAAACAGTTCATCAGGAATCTGCATCAAAACCTGAGGCCCTACCCAATCAAAATGATTCAAAAGACTTGGCATCTGATTTTTCCCTAGTACAATCTGAAAAAACACAGACCTCTTCTCTAAATGACGAACCCTCGCCTTTCATAATCACAAATGAAGTGGACTTCCCAGACAATGATGACGAGTGGTCAGATGAAGTACAAGATATTCTGGTCAAACCTTGCAAGACGGATCTAACATTCATGGAACCAACTCTTTACACTCAATCCAAAGTGGATGAAAAGAGCGACACAGCTGCAAAAGAGATTAATATGGAGGGGGCTTCCCTTTCTAAAACCAGCTTCATGCAAGATGATATCTATGACAGACAGTCATTTGATTATGATTACGATGCATCCTCTTCCTTGGATGAAATTGATGACAAAGAGCTAAACAATGCTAAGGAGCGGTTTCTTTCTGATCCTTCTCAGGCCCATGTTGAAACACTGAATGCAAATACTGCTCAAAACAATGTTCCTGAGGACAGTCATAACCTGGAAGATTTCATTTCAATGAATATTGATGAAGCCTTCTCCAAGACAGTTGCTCAGCCATCTTTAAGAGATTATCCTCAAGACCCATATTCCTCTTTCCAAAGTGAGACACTAAGCAGCATCAATGAGCAAGATTCCAGTAAGAAAATGACCACCGACATTGTTAACGATAATACGGCAAATGGAAACTCCCTCTTAGGACAGAAAATTGCCTCAGAGATCCAGCAAGACACTAAAACCAGTCACTATGCACCTGACACAACAAGCAGCCCTGAAAGCATTGACCCTGACAGCTCAGTCTCTGAACCTACAGATAGCTTTGTGGAGTTCATGCGAGAGTGCCTGAAATCAAGGCAGGGTGAAGAAGTTGACGATGCACAACAAGATGTTCCCTCCAAGAACGAGTTCTGCAAAACTGGTTTGCCTCCTTCCCAGTCCCCTCCAACCATGGTGATGGATCTCGAACAAGAACAGCTTACCATCAGTGCTCTCAAAGAGCTGGGCAGTAGTCAAGAGGAGGAGGAGGAGGAAGTGGTGTCTCTCCAGTCAAAAGTTCCTGACCAGGATGACGTTAACCCCATTGCAGCATCTATACAGCAGTCTTCGTTTACCTCAGTTCCTAATCCTCCATGTTCTCAAAGCAACCTTGTGTTCGACAGCACATATTCCAAAGAGGTAGAAGCCATCGACGAATGGGTGGCTGAAGCGTATCATCTTGCAGAGCATGTCTTGACAGCAATACTAACCCACTTATCAGGTAACACCTCTTCTCTCTGGGCAGTAGGCCTGCTAACCTCCTGCAGTCATCTCAGAAGGATCCCTTTTTCCCACTTGCACCTTGTAATTGCCTGCTCCTTTTTCAAAAAGTGTTTCTATGTTTACATATTGTATACATGTAGAAATGTGCAATATGGTAAGAAAAATGACTGCCATTTAGTAATTGAAAACAAATCTCTTCCCAGCCATCTCCTTATTTTGGTCTGTGGGGCGTAGCCTGCCACTTCTTGTCACCTGCCAGCAAGGAGTCATACTAGGAGAGTAGAAATCTTAGTGTGCTTTTAAATTAACTAGATTAGATGCATAAATTCAAAAGCGTTCATACATGTTCTTAAAGGCCACACTCTACACTTGATAGTTAATAGTTCCTATCCATACACATGCACAAATCAACACCTTTTTATAGCATTAAAAACGTACTAAAACCAAACTTAGCAAAATGAACACTTGAACATACATACCCGTTATAAGGTTAGAGATGCACAGATCTATTTTTACCAGTTCCAGTCCGATATCTGAATTTGGATATCTGCCAATACTGATACCGATACCTGAGCTCTTTCATCATGATGATGATTAGGGGTGTGAATCTTTGACATTCTCATGCTTCAATTCTGATTATTGGGGGTCCCATTCGATTCAAAATTAATGTTTGATTCAAAATAGATTCTTGATGGAATAAAAAAGGGGGGCACTATTTTCAGTCTTTATTCTTTAATATATTGTGTGCCACTGAAATCAATGGTGGAAAGTAAGTATATTTAGTGAAGTACTGTATTTAAGTACAATTTTGAGGTACTACATTATATTATTACCAACAGTGGAGAGCAGTCTCTCTGCTGCACTGTTAGCTTAAGGGAAAACTCAACAAGACAGTGAGTGGACGCAGGGTTTTTCAGGTGAAACAGACTGAGCATAGAATTATTTTCCTCAACATGGAGTTGGTTTAAGTTATTTAATGCTGCAGTGTCTGTTGGTCAGACGGTCTTTTACTTAATGCTGTTCGCTGCTTCGCTTCGTTAAAGTTGGTATCTTAGTGAAGGCGTAGAAAGTACTCACAGTATATTGCACGTATGTCTTGCAAAGGTAATTTTTATTGAATTAAAAACACAGTTGCCCTTTCGAAGATGAATTACAAGATAACTCTGGCAGGTGCGCACTGTGGACAGTCCGGGTGCTGCACTGCCCTTGCAGTTGAGTTTGTCTTTTCGTTCCGTTATCTCGTTCAAAACTAACATTTAGAAAATCGATTTTTGACATTTGTGAATCAATTTTAAATCATGGGAGATGAGAATTGAGATTCTTATATGAATCTATTTTTTCTTTTTTTCTAATATATTTTTTTATTATTATTTTTGTGGTTCTGTGTCGGTTGATGTTGACAGACTGCGTAACATGCAGTAGTCAGAAACTTTTATGTTTCACTTTCAGGCTGTTTTATTTGAGCAGTGATCCAGGGATATTTCTTTATTGTTTGATTGGAATCATAGTATTTGTGCAGAAATTAATATAGTCCATAATGACAGTGACCCTGTCATTCATGTCTCTGTCAAAGATGTCCCAGTTGGTGCATGTCAGGGAGCCTTGAAGTTTCATGATGTCCTCCAACCATTGTGGGGCGCTGTAGGATATTTAAGAATGGTGTCTTTTCCACTATTCTTACATATCCCACAACTATCACAGGAAATGGAAATACAAATCTAACGCATTGAAACAATCGCTTTGCAATCTTTTGCATACCAATTGGAAAGAGCTGATGTGTTGTGGCCCTGGAACTCGGCCACAACCATAGCTCAATTATCATCGGAGTCAGTGGATTAATCAATGCAGTTCAAGGCTGGATTACAAAGCTTCTGAAAGGAAAACAATCACACACCTCATTTGAACAGCACAATGATAATCTTCTGGAAAACCTCAGCTTCAGTGCTACAGGACACAGTTAATTTTCAGATAACTTTACATTAAACATCACATTTATTTTTCACTTGCCTGATTGGACAACTGCTTGAGGCATTTCACTTGCCACGGTTAATGTCAAGGCCTGCATAGCATAAGCATCCTCTGCTAGCAGCTCCACTGGTCTTAGTGCCAGGGAACTATAAAAACATCAGATTATGGAATCTGAATCGGTACAAGATTTGGTGACATCAGTCCAATATCCGATGAGGAAATTATGTCTGGATCAAAACCTGATATCGATATTGGATTGGTCCCTAACTCTATATAAGAACAACCTAAAATGACAGAATGCATCTTTGGGAAAATTTATTCCATGTGTAATTTAAGTTATTAGTTGGCCCATGTCCCATCTGCTAACATGTTAGTGGTGGGACTTATGACCTAAACTGCAGTCTGATAGAATAATAATTTATCAATATGTATTTATTGAAGTATAATACACAAAGGTTTGTGTCTTGAAAGTCATAGGGGCTTCCTAAAAGTGTAGAGATTATAGTAGCCAAATTATAGTGTTGTGTACTGTATGGACGCTAAGGCTGCATATGCTGTAGTGATCCACACTCCATTTGAGCTTTTGACTCTCTTCAGCCATCTGTCCTTTACAGCTTGCCATTGGTCCATTTTAAAAGTGGTGCTCATGTATTGGCCTGCATGAACCTTGGAGGTCACGGGTTACAGTCAATCCCCAGTGTCGGATTTCTGCCTTGATGTAACTTTACACAACGCACTTGGTAAAGATATGACAAGTCGTGGTTCCCAAAAAAATTAATTGCATATCTTAAGGCCACCAAGGTGCAAATTATTTTGTTGCTGTAATTCATACTCTGGTTTCAAGCAAGAGGCCATTTTGGGAAATTAGTTTCTAGCCTCACTTGTCCAACCCTCCTCTTTTCATCTAAAATAGTTTAAACGTGAGAGCTGCCATAAACCCCCCTGTTTCTATGCAGCACAGCTTACTGTGATGATTATTGCGCATACTCTTCATTAAAAGTTGACCAAATCAAAGGCAAAGTACTGGAAGGTGTTATTTCTCAGGAGTTACAGCGGCCAGTTCTGCAGTACCCTCCCCTTCTTCTCTCCAAACATGATCTCCATTCCACACACACATGCACAGAGGCTGGTATGCAGACAGTAATCCCAACACATTCAGTGGTGTGTTGAATACTTAAACCTCGAGTTGGCACACCACAGAACTGAGTGCTGGTGCTCTAGCAACCTGAGACTAGGAGAAAAGTGTGGAGAAGAGACATAAAGTAACTGTCAGTCAGTTTAGCTTCATTTTAAAACCATTATGTTCATTGTTCTGTGACGCTTGCTCGTTAGTAGTGTATATCTTGTAATTTCCTAATTGTGATAATAATGACTTGGTGTTGAAGAGAAAGCTGTGTTTCGTGTCATGTTCTGCAGAGAAGCCTGTGTTATTGAATCCTCCCCCTCCAGCCATGAGCTTGTGCTATTTTTGTGCTTCTCTGCAGTGCTGATCCACAACTCAATAGGTTATTAGGCGGAGTACATTTGACTAGGTGAGTTTGTTTCAATTGGTGTGCCTGTAATTGTGCTGGATATCCTTGACACTTGCTGCATTTCCATACAAGTTTTTTTTTTTTTTTCAAACAATTCAATGGCAGCCATCTGTCAGTGAAATCCACCTTGTTGTAGGGGTGGGACGATATGGATTTTTCCTTCCCACAATAAAAAAGTAGCATACCCCAACAGTTTGGCGATTTATACCCCTCCCTTCAAAGATTAATTTAAAATAAGCAGTCAATTTGTGTTAATCCTCTGAGTGAAGATTTGTAAAGTGAAGAAAAGGCACATGTGAGAACTTGAATCAAATGGAAGCCATGTCAGCATCTGGTATTTGATTCCCCATTAAACCATCTTGACATGAACCTGTAATGTCTTGTTTTTTAGACTTCTCTTGCTTTTAGTCAGAGGCAATAACTTCTGTCATGATTTGTAATGGGGTCACATGAAAAATGGCCAGCCTAATGGTTTGTTACATCAAATTATCTTTTATCCATTATTGCTAATTACTCTATTGGAACAATAGTTACATTGCACTTAATGTAATGAAAAATTACCATCAAAGGTTCCAAACTGTTGTCTTCAAATGTCTTGTTTTGTCTGACCAGTCAAATACCCAATGATATTCAATTTACAATGATATAAAACAGAAAATCATCCTATCCTCACAGTGGAGCTTAATAAAGTATAAACTATTAATGTTCTAATTTTTATCATCTTTATGTCACTGGACAAGCGGAGCAGTTATTGACAATATTTGGTCAGTTTGATAATTGGTAATGTGCTGCGGTAAACTTCCAGTTTAGAGTGACCATTGGTCCTGAATGTTCGCTGATGGGATTAGGTACTTTATGTTATATACAGCATGATTGTGCCCAGTTGTCTGTCTGCTAGTGTGCCCAGTCTGAGACAAAATAGCAAATGGCTTAGATTCAGATGACACAAAGGATGCCAACAGATTTATTCACTGCATTAGTGGTGACAACAATTCACTACAGTCACATAGTTCAACATTGCTGTACTCAGTGTGAATTTAATTCATTGTAGAGACTTTGAGCATTTTAAACTTTACAAAAGCCGTTAGAATGTCGCTGAAAAGTGATACATTGTGCTTACCTGCATAAGTGAAGTTTGTGCTTGTGATGCAGTTCCTCAAAATAACCAGTAGACTCAAGTTAACGTGCCTATTACAATAAGTTGTGGGATGTGTTCGCAAACACCTTTGTTCTTTTTAGTTTGAATTGTCACTTATGATGGTGGCAGAAGGGTGTTTGTACTAAGGCCTGTTTTTGTGTGTGTAGCTTTAAAAGCAGCATGCAGCACAATGAAAGCAGTCCACTGCACCTCAGCAGCCTCTGGGACCTCAGCAGAGTAGAGCGAGGGCAAAAGACATAGAGACAGGGAAACGGAGAGAGAGATAATGAACGAGGGCCGTCAACCTCTGGCTGCCTCCCTCTGGGTACCAGCAGCAAAGCATGCTGGGAGGATGCACACACCCCTGCAGTGCAGGGTGAGGAAACCCCTCTCATTGTTGCTGTCAGATGAAAACATTGCACATCGACTTTGTGTCCAGCTTGACTACCGTGCAGTTGAATGCTGTGAAAAGGGATTCATGAATCCTCTTGTCTTCAGTCAACCCACTGACTTGGTGCAAATTGTATTTTACTGGAGTTACAAGGTTTTCACTCAGTCTCATTGTATTGTAGGGTCAACAGACAGAATCGGGAACAATACAGCTCTCTCTGTTTCTGTCTGAGCCCCACAGCAGTGCTGATGCTGCTTTTCTCTCAGATTCTTTTTCAGTTCTTGGCATGCTGAGCATTATAGTTTGTTAATAAAAAGAAACTGTTAAACATTTAGCAGCAAATTGTAAAAGGAGTCTGACAAGTCATGTGGTGGTACTGAATATAATGTAGAAGTTGAAACAAATATACATTTTATAGTTGTTTGCTTCTTATATGATGTCAATAGCAGCACTGATAATTGAGACATTCACAAAACTAAATTCAGCTGTAGCACCTACCACCTACACGCAAGCAAAATTAGCAGTAGCATAATTCAAGTACTGCACAATTTAAAGCTTTATTGGAGTTAATTCGAGTAGTAGTAGTCTGTTTTTAGGCTGTAGTTGGTTGTGGTGTTGTTTCTGCTGCATTGTATTGAGGTGTTTAAAATGTTCAGTTTACCCACATTAACAAGCCTGATTCCGAAAACTGAAAAATATCAGTTTTGGCCTTATAAAACTTAATAGCAAACAATAAATAAATAAATAAAAATCAGCCAAGGAGAGAAAACCACACCTTCAGCCCTGCAACGTTCCCAATAAAACATGAATATGCACCATAGATCTCCTTAAGGCATCTGCAGTTTAGAATAACCGAGGAAGGCGCATTGTTGTAGAAGCCTGTTTCATGTTTGTATGCATGTCCTGTGAGGAGTCATGCATGCAGAAGTGATAGCCTCTATACAAGGCGGTTATGTAATGCTGGAATGGGCTGGCAGTCTCGAACTGCCACTTCTTCCCTCTGCGTGGGGAAAAGGGGGGGAATTCAAAAAAGCCTTGTGTAAGCGGTGAAGAAGCCACGTGGGCGGATGCCTCAGGGACAGCTCAGGCCTCACTGCTCCAGCTACTTTAATGGGAACACATGTTATAAAGGATCTTGACACACACATTGTAGAAAACGGTTGCAACAAACTATTTGCTACTAGTTAGGGATGCACCGAATGTTCGGCAACCGAAATTAACCGAAACAAGTGAAAAGACCAAATAATTTTTACTGAACAATGACTTTTTTGGCTGGACCATACGTTCACAAAGTAAAGTACATCGGATCTCGTTGTGTTTATTCCTCGAGAAGCTCCGCTCTGCCCCCGCCCCTCTGTCCGAAAGCTCCTCGGAGCTCAGTAGCTGTCTGTTGGCGAGCGGTGGCTGTCACCCCGCTCTGCACTCTGCAAAGCCCCGCGATACACGTGAACTTTTTTGCTTGAGTTGAATATTTTTATCTTGTGCTTTCACCTGCCGCTTAATACACTGTTGCCTGCCACAATGTATTAAGCGCAAGTTATTTGGAGGTCTCGTTTTG
>JBBPCS010062077.1:0-10203 GCA_037974645.1 Hollardia meadi
TAACCCCCCCCCCCCCCCCCCCCAAAAAAAAAATAAAAAAATACATATTTTTCCATTACCTGTAGTTCGATTTATCAATCTAGATTGTTTTGGTGTGAGTTGCTCAGTTTTGGAGATATCAGCTGTAGAGATATCTTCCTTCTTTCAAATATAATGGAACTAGATGGCACTTCGCTTGTGATGCTCAAAGCGCAGGAAAAATACATTTGAAAAACTCAACAGCAAAGTTTCTTTCCAGAAGTCATGACCCGGTTACTCAAGATATTCCACAGACCTTGTTGGGAGCAGTTTCATGTAGGAACTATTTTCTTTCAGTTTCACTGTGCAGAAGGAAACGTGCATCCACTCATGGATTAGAGGCTATCTACGTTAACTTAGTAAGATAACTAAGATAACTAAATAAGCTAATGTTACAGGTCAGCGGAGGAGGACGGATTATCTTGCCCTATCACGAGCACAAACCTCTCGTCCATGAGTAGATGCATGTTCTGTTCATGCTTATGTTCATCTGCGCAGTGATACAGAACGAAAATAGTCCCTACATGAAACTGCTCACAACAAGGTCTAACAAGGTCTTGAGTAACCGGGTCATGATTTCTGAAAAGAGACATTGCTGTTGAGTTTTTTAAAATGCATTTGTATGCCTCCGCACCGGCAATAGCCATAGCCAGAGGCATCATGTTCCCAGGTTGTCCGTCCGTCTGTCTGATCCGTTCTTGTGAACGCGAACACCTTGACGGAAATTCTTCAAATCTTCAAACATTCACTTGGACTCAAGAATAAACTGATTAGAATTTGGTGGTCTGAAGTCAAAGGTCAAGGTCACTGTGACTTATTAAGCAAATTTTTTGTTATAACTCAAGAATCCATACGCTAATTATGACAACATTTTACACAAACTGTGCTGATTGTATAGATCTTCTGTGTGTGAAGAATCCATGTTTCAGATTTTAGAGCGTCTTTGCAGCGACATCCATTTTTGAGGCATTGTAGTCCACCACAAGCTCTTTGATTTTGTTGAAATTCAGCTCCAGGTGACTGTTGTTGCAGCATGTGACCGAGCTCTTTATCAGTCACTACATATATTACATCAGTCTGGACAGACATGGATGTAAACTGCAACTTCACTGGTGCGCGGAGGCAAACAAGCGTGAGGCTGTAATTCTGGTTTGGCACATGCACAGTGAAGTGCCATCTAGTTCAATTCTATTTGAGAGAAGGCAGACAGCTCTACAGATGATATCTCTAAAACACTGTTCCTTTAAATCTAGTACCATTGGATAAAACTATAATAGAAATTTGACCAGTATATGATGCCAACGTTTGCTACTTGACAATTTTCAATACCCTACTGACACATTTCAGCCTCTACCAGAAAGTATTTGGGTTCGATAACCAGCCCAAATCTTACTAGTCAAAACACTAACTAATCAGTCTAAATAAATGAGATTACAATAACAGATCATTGAAGTCACTATATATTTATTGTGTTTGTGCACCGGAGGCTTCAAGTTTCCACATCACACTTGTGTATGGTGAATATTGGACCAGGATTGGCTTCTAAACTATTTGTGATGTCACAAATCATGCTCTGATTTTCACTGAGCACAGAGAAAATTTACCCATTCAGCAGCGAATGTGAAAACAGCCTTATAGTGTCAGACTCTGCACACACATCATTCTGCACAGTGAAGCTCAAACATTCAACTGGAGGAACAAGAAGACAAACATTTTTTTTTTTTTGCCTGGATGGGGACTTTAATCAAATGAGTACTTAGTGTATCTCATTTCAAATGCTTGTCTCCGTGGAAGTAAACACAGAAGGAAGCCGTCTAAAACAGCCATTATGGCTAAACTCACAAAGAGCTACATCTTGGTCAGCTTACACATGGGCTTGTTTACATGTGTGCGAATGTGGCTGGCTTCCCATCTAGTGTGTATTTGTGCTAGAGGAGTAGTGGCAAACAAATGCCTGTCAGCTTCCAACTTGCAAGAATAAAAAGACAAGATACACACCATGCAGTTTTACTCAACTAACGCCGGCGCGAGACGACAGAGACTCCAGCTGTGGCTAACTGCTCTGCAAGTCGACCGAGACGCTACTACTACTAGACGTCCAGGAAAATGTACAACGAGATGCTATTGTTAATTGATGGTGGGTCACAAAATATTGTAATCCCTCAAAGAGTGTCCTACTTGTTTTGTCTGACTGTACAAAGAGCTGACCGTACAGCCAGCCTTTTCTTTCAGTGGATTTTGGGGAGGTGAAACAAAGTCTGTGGACGACATCCGTCTCTGCAAATGAATTTGTAGTTGCACAGCTGGGAATTACTATCATCCGTAGACACAACAGCTCCCATTCTGCAGCAAACGTTTTCCTCCCCAGTTTCCTGAGGAACGTTGTCTTTCAGGAACAGACCTGTTGCTTTTCTGTCTCCTCTTTCATTTGATTTAGCTCCTCATCTGGTTCAAATAAAGTCGGCCCTCAAAGTGAAATGGCTCATGACCATTTGACCTATTACGTTTGAGTTTCATCAGAAGACAGTAAGACAGCAATGAAAGTTTCCCGGATGTGGATCTCAATGCAGTCGGCTATCATGGCTGCTATAGGCGGCTACTTTCTCAGAGATGCAGACACAAGCCCGTGAAATGATTAATGTAAAAATCATGTTTATTTGGAAAGCTGTGGCTCTTGCAGCTCGTACTAACGTGCATCTTTTTTGCACAAGTCCTCGTTTCCCCGAGCATGGATGTGGACGTGGCGACTGCAAAGTTAGCACGACCCATAGAACCACAAGAGCCACATTTATGCCAAATATGCCAGGTTGAAATAAACTGGAATTTTCTTCTAATTCAACTGTGATTGAATGAAACAATAACATGCAGCAATACGATTTGGGTGTGAATATATAGCTTTGAAAACATGGGTCCTGTTTTTTTTAAACAAAAACCAGGAAAAACAAGGTAATTCTTTACAACAACTGTTTTTCTGCATTGTCCCAAGGTCATACCCACCAGGCTGAACCGTCAGCCGTGGGAAGGACCTTTTATGGAGTGTTGGTAATGTGAACACCCTCAGTGACCTCAGGCTTTATCCAGATGTTCCCCATGTAAACATCTCTAAATACAGACTGCGACTGCGGAGTCACGTCACTCAACACACCTACATATATTATGTGTGTATGCCCAAACACACATGCGCACACATGGCAGGAGCACCAGATGTTATTGATGGCTCTCACCTTTACTTTGGAGGCTTTGCGCTTGACCTCTGCCCTCTGAATACCTCAGAGGGTCAGAGGATTCACCGTTTGGCTTGACACGGGTCCCAAAACACATCGTATATTACAGAGATTCTCAGTCTCTTTCAAGGCCTCCATGTGGATACACAGAGACTCTCTCACTGGGCTAGAAACACTCGTGTGGTTTCATTACAAAACACAGCAAAACATGTACAAATTTGGCATCAGTAAGATTAATTCATTCAGTATTTTCCACAAAATAACGGACGATCAGATGGACAGAACGTTTTTGTTGGAGGTTGTTTTTCTGTGGGCATGACGGCCGCAAGTTTATTGCGACTAGCCTCTAAAATATGCCATTTATGTTAGGTTTTTATTTGATCATTTACATTTTAACTGCATTCCAGCGCTGGCTGGCTACTCTGGTCTGGATGACTCATCTTTTGAGGCCTTGATGTCCTTCGTGGTGCTAAATCATTGTGGTGCCTTTTGGTATCCATATGAAAAAAAAATCATTATTTTTAAAAAAAATGTTGATTTGACATTAAATGAATAGAAATTGGGTACCTATTAAGGTTTTTTAAAATCAGAAATTAAGAAACTAGTAAATTAATGGTTTTATCAGCTAATCTTCTGCCACTGTAGCGTATAGAGTTGTGTCACTACAGTGACAGAATATGTCGAGGTATATTCCCATTTAAAAAACTTACACCAACTCTTCAGTTTGGAGAATGTTTTCTTTTTAAAAGAAAAGAAAACAACACAAACTAAACACTACACTAACTTAAAGCTCAAAGGAAACTTTTAATAATGTAAATGTTGTAACAAACGTTTTTAATATTACCCCGAACATTTGACTAAGTAGCTGATTAAATGCCACAACATGACACGGAGAAGTGCTGGTCCTCTGATTTCATAATATCTCAAGACAAAGCCAACAAGCCAGACGTTACAATCTGCATAAAAAGTGAATATAAATAAAAAGTGAAGCCTAGGCAAATCAGCACATTTGGCCACATCCTTCAGAGCAACATGTAACACTAAAAAAAAAAATCTGCCAACATATTGTTAGCGACATGAAGCAAACCTTTCCAAACAAAACTTACTTTATCAATGAAAATAACTCTTCATTTACCGTTTTGCAAGTACTTCAATCTCTGCCTGCACATAAAAAAATGGTGTGCTTTTGTTCGTGTTTGCGTGTGTGTATCTCGTCTAATGTACAATTTACAAAATTAATAAATGCATCAATATATTACAGTAGGTAGCCTAATAGCAGTAGTAGCTATGTTTCTGATTGTAATTGGCTGTCATTAGGCCATAACACTGAATCTATTTAGGATTTAAACATAAAAGATATTACTTAATATCGTATATTGGCCGTTCAGAATATGAAGACAGTTCTGACATATTAAGTTTAAGCAAAATATAAAACCAGAGATGAGATTATCTTCATGATTGAAAATATTATTTGTTCTGTTGCACCTATAATAATCACAATTATACCAGAATCTTTGTTTTTGGTTCATTCTAGAGAGGCCTAACGGTTTTACAATCATTACACTGAATAAAAACAGTACTGATGAAAAGTATAAGAATTATAAAGACAACATAAGGCTCTTTCACCATAGGTTCTAATTACAGTAGGTTTAGAAGTGAACCCAGGTAAGATGGCTGCTGTGTGGTTTCTTCCCCGGCAAGTCTTTATGACATGTCACATCACATCAAGCGTTCTTTATCTCTCCGGTTGAAGCCTCGATTTCCTAAAGCGCCGTGAACGCAACATGAGAGAGACCGACCAGCCACGGGGGAGCAGGTACCGCCACCTCCTGGCCGGTGTGACGACTACAGCCAGGCGGAGCAACACATCCCTCAACACGGAGCAGTCCAGATTGAAGGAGGGCAGAGAGGCGAGCCGTGAAGGCGAACAGATGTGAGCCGGACTGCGGAGAGAGAACGAGCTGTGGTGAAGACGTGAACCTTTCATTCTGCGAATATGTGGCAACCAGCGTCGGAGCGACTGCAGGTAGGACCCGTGTGTGTGCGTGCGGAACGGTTTTTGTCGACCGGGCGGCGGTAAATAAACGATTCAGCCGCGTTTCACAGTTACCGAAACCCGCCGCGCTGTGCGTGGCTCCAGCCCGGAGAGACGTGCTACGGTTTCAGCTACAGATGTTTTGCGAGCGCCGTCTTTCACTTGGATGTTATTAGTAGTCTTTGACATATCAGGAACCATTTCTGGGTTTTTAAACAATCTTTTTTTTTCTTGCTAATCTCTGTGTGTAGTCGATTCTCTATTGGTGATACGTTTAAACGCACCTACTCACGTTACGCAAGCCAGCAAGGGGGTACTGTGCAAACAATTTGCATTCCTGTAGGCCCACTAATACACCACTGGAGACTTTCTTTAAATGTCAAAGCCAGGCATGTTCCAGCACTTTATAAAAGGGTTATTTTGGTCCACAGGCCTGTTTCATCCAACACCACATCTCCACACTAACCCACTCACTGCAGCTGCAGGCCTTCTCCTGCCGTAGTCGCTCTGATTTTTCCTTCACGTTGTCACACCAGGATGCGTAATCTCTGGTTTTCCCTCTCCATTCCTGTGTGATATCGCTTGTAAAAGCAGAGTCTGGGCAGCAACCTGCCGCCTGTGACCTGCTAAGATGTTGGGGGGAAACCCCCCCCCAATGACACGTAGTTTGATATCCAGGGGCAAGCCGTGCGCCGAGCCTGGCTTCGCGTCTCCTGCAGACGTAATGCTCTCCAGATGTGGACCTGCGGACTGCCTGCCAAGTGAACTTGCACAATCCCTTCTTCTGCACAGGCGTCAAGAAGATGGAATCGCGAAATGATTAAAACCGAGAGTTCCGGTGTTCATTTGTGGAGTCAGGGGCTGCTGTAAATGATCCCATAAACACAGATCTGCATGCGCCCCCTCCACACCCAAACCTCAACTACCAATGCCAGCTCGTGTATGCAAAGCATTCTTATTAATGGGCTATCATTGGTTCATGTTAATTGAACAATGCCCTGTGATTTTTGGATAAACTGTCACGCTCAACAAGTGTTACAAAAAGCCACCCCGTATCTCACATTTTCCTTGGCTGGTTGCTTGAGTAAATTTGGGTAGTGCACAAGTGAAGGGAATCATTCCAGTCATGCTCTTGGCCAGCTAACATACACAAAAAGAAAAAATGTGGTGGTGCGAGGTTGAAATAATTTGAGGTAAACTTATTTGGTTATTTTTCCATCACCGTAGCCTCCAGCGTGTAATTTATGGTTATTCACTAGTTATACTGTATGTATTTTAAATTTTGACTGACATTTTTATTGTCGTCTTCAACCTCCACCACTCCCACACTGTTGGCGTTCAGAAGGGAGTGGTAGAACTGGGGTGATGTGTGTGCAACCTTCCCGACCCATAACATGGTGCACCAGCGCTGTACTGAGCTCCTGGCAGTGCAGAAACAGGAGGGTGCATCCACGGTACCATGCATCGTCTCTGTGTGAATGAACAAATATGGTTTTACTGCAGTCGACAGTAACACAGTTGGCAAAGCTTTTTTTTTTTTTTTTTTCAGTGGAAAGCCGATGGTTCTCTCAGCTTGGCTTTGGGGACTACCAGCTGCAGGAATCCTGCTTTACAAACTGAGGGCATGGAGTTTGACAGATATGGACATTCAATGCTGAGTTAATGTCATGTTGGATTCGTAATTATGAGTTTCTGACTGATAGCTGCTAGCTCTAGGTGCGGTAGTCGGCCAGTCACATGTTGCTTTAATTCCAATAACACTTGCGGTAATTGCTTGCAAGCAAAACCGTACAAATTGTCATTTTTTTCGAGATCTGTGTACAAAATGTATAGAATGCAGGAATTATTTGTCTGGAGAAGGTTCAAAGCTACTTGGTACTAGGGCTGCAACTAACAACTATTTTCTTTATCAATTAGTCTGCCGAATATTTTCAGGATTAATAGTTTAGTCTAAAATGTAAAACAATATGAAAAGCCCAGAGGGACATCTTCAGATTTCTTCTTCTGTTCAGAACCCAAAGAATCTTCGTTTGGTATCATAAACGACAAAGAAAAGCAGATCCTTACATTTAGGCAGCTGGAACCAGCAAACGTTTGCCAGTTTTGCTTGAAAAATGACTGGATTAGCAAAATAGTCGGCAACTAATTTTCTTTCGATCCACTAATCGATTAATCGACTAATTGTTGGGTTATTTGGTCGATATCTGAAAGGTATCAAGTACAGATATTTAGCCCTACAAGTCGTAAACATGGGGATCGCACCCATCCATACAATATGACATGAACTGAGCAGGGACGATTGAATGGCAGACGCAATTGAGTTGCATTGTGGGAAATGGAGGATATGGAAGAGCCATATACGTTGGAGGAAAAAGGTAGATTTGAGGAAATCTTACCTTTGATAACCGGCACTTGGCTCACACCAGCTTACCGCCTGGAGACCAGCTGTGAGCCCAAAGTTGAGAATGAGATTGGCATGTTTCTGCTGTCCACTTCAAACCTTTGACACGCTGATTGGTAACGTGCGACATGATGGATGACTTTGGAGGGGAATTTGGATCAACAAAAGCTGCACAGGTTGCAGAAACCTGTGCGAATAACGATCCTGTCTGCCTGTCCTGCCTGCTTTGTATCCTTCACCTCTTTTGAGTCAGGAATCGCAGGGTTTTCTGGAGCCAAAGGCGTCAGGTAGCTGATCCAGAATGTGCTAGTGTTTATTATCTCCCGTTCTGTTGTTTCCATTCACTATGGCGTCCGTCCATATTATTCTCACTTGTGCTGTCCTCTGTTGCCATAGCAACACCTCATGTCTTGCTGCATTTTTATCTCACACTCAGGCGGGAAGAGGAGCTGAAAAAGAGATAGATGGAGGTGTGTGGGTGAGGAGATACAGGTCGCATCACCAGTGGCAAACTGTTTTTATAACGACAATAACAAGTGTTTTAGGACCAAAGTGTGTGTGTGTGTGTGTGTGTGTGTCGGTGCTGCACCGTGCCTCGGTTCTTCCCTCCCTCTGGCCGTCTTTCTCCATGTGTCCATTCCCTCCATCGCTCCTACCTCTTGCTGACCACATGCCTCCATCAGTTTCGGGGGGCCCCTCCTCCCCAGGCAGAGGCCATGTTAGTTCAAGGGCAGATTGCACAATATGCTCTGGTCGCGGCACAAATGCACACATACACATAGACCCGCATATGCACGTTGGCAGGCAGGTTAAGCATGCATGCGCACGCAACGACATGCTTCCTTTTTGACTTTCCTTGAGGCTGCCCAGCATGTTTTTTTTTTCCCGCTGTCAGCAGCTCCTTCTTTAGCCGTGGTTTCCACTTTTGACACTTGACAGAGAAGGCTGAGCACAGAAATAGCTGACTGAGGCCAAACACGGCGATAACCCGCCGCTGTCATGTGCATCTCTACTTGTCACTGTGGCAATCTCCAGCTGGCTTTATTTTTTCTACGACTGTCCTTTGGACTGTCTGTCTGTCTCTTGTCCGGCTCAGGCTGCTTTGTGGCCACAGCTATGTTGTTGAGACTGTGGCCTTGGTGGCAACCCGCAAGCAGACTGGCTCAAAATTCCCATGGTTCCCTTGGCACATTTTTTTCCCCCAGTCAGCACACATTTGCCTCTTGTGAAGAAATGGCTTTTGGCTCACTGGTTTGGCTCTTCATGCTTGATGGATGTGGAAGTTATCATTTTTCATGGATTTGCATTTGACAGTCTTATGCTTCCCACTGGTCCAAATGGAACTGTCTCAGCTGCGTAATTTCGGGTTTTAGCTTGTATTTGTCTTTTCTACAGAACACTACCATAGGTCATACTTTTCTGCCTTAACTTCTGTTCAGACGATGAACCCAGTCAGGACTCTGCGTGTTTATGCTGAGAGATACAGTATGTTACGGGAAAACGTAGCTTGCAAAAATGTGTCATTTGAACCTGAGCGTTATCAAGCTGATTGGTTTACCCAGCTCCCATTAGGGTGTGGGTTCATAACAAATAGGAGAAACAAACATGGACATCATACTTATGCTCATAATTCAATGTAATCTCATAATTTGTGAACATTTTACAAAACTAATCTCAGCAGTGTCTGAGGTGAAGCATGAACACTGTTGGGGGTAACGCCTTATAAAAATAACACGCTATAGAAGTAATCCCTCACAGTTTTATATGACTTTTAGCAGTAACAAAGTAATATAATATGTTACTAATAGAATTTGGTAATATTATTACATTAACTAGAAGTCACGTAGTGCGTTACCACTCAACCTCGTCGCCTGGGGTCGACGGTGACGTATATAAGAACAAAAAATCCTTCTGATTTTGTAAATGTAAGTGATTGTTTAAGTGATTTGTGCAGCTTGGTCATATAAAACTTTAAAGAATGTCATATGCAACATAGTAAATCTCCAGAAAGCTGTGTGTTAGAGATTTACTTTGCATCCCCATGAGAAGCTTAGTTTGTAATCCAGCCATAATGATAAATCCAAATTGATTATCAATTATTTTTTTGTGTGTTTAAAACAGTCATTGTTGTTGTTAGCATGATGCTTATTCGTCCACTGGCAATTACGGTATACCTTGGGTTGAGGCAGTCGACCAATCAGAGGCTGTTTTTTTGAACAAGAGCTTTCATTAGACGATTCAATATCGCCCAACACTGGATTTGTAGTGGTGTAAACAGTTATATGTTACTCTACACAGACAGTAATATAGTGAAGTAACCAAATGAAAGTAACTAGTAATGTGTTATATCTTAAAAACCAGAAGTAACTTGCCCAACACTGAGCATGAATGCACCTCTGAGATGTCTGAGATTGCCTGTAATGGATGAACGAATGAATAGATAAGGGATGAAAAGTAGGCTTCTTGTGCATACTGTGGACGTACTGTGCACTGTTTTTTACCTGGCAGTAGGTGAATAATGGAAC
>JBBPCS010062088.1:0-17471 GCA_037974645.1 Hollardia meadi
CCATTCACACCCATTCATACACTGGTGGCAGTGACTACCATGCACGGTGCCACCATCATCAGAAGCTGTAACCATTCGGGAGCTATTTGGGGTTCAGTATCTTGCTCAAGGACACTTCGACATGTAGACTGCAGAGGCCGGGGATCGAACCACCGACTTTCCGATCACTGGGCGACCGCTCTACCACCTGAGCCACAGATAGTTTCCCCTATTTTGGACTCTCTCTCCCCTCAAAGGTCAGCTTGTCAAGATCACTTACTGATGACAGTAGTGAATGGCGCAAATTTGTATGTTTGGCAAGTTTAATTTGGTAAATAATGCATTGCTCACTGAATCTGGAAATTTAACAACGTTGACATGATTGCCAACCATTAAAAAATCCTGAATATAATTGAATTGACTGAGTGTCCCAAGTAGACTACTTTACTTGTACTATAGAACACTTACAGTAGCCTACATAGTCAGAGGTGCATTATATTTAATGGATTATCCATTCTGTGGTTTTTATGTAAAGGCTTTTACTTTATGGCACAGAGACAACCGCCTGACAGGAAGGGTGGTTGCTTAGGTTATGGAAGTTTTGCTACTTCTCCTTTTGTGTATTGCAAACTTTAGGATTACTATAAGGGCTCTCTCCATCCATCCATCTACGCAAATAGATACTATTAATAAAACACTTGAGTTATTCTTTCTTGAGTTATTTCTCTGTCAAAACAGCTTTATCAGTCACTGACATATTTTTAGCTACGGGATGGTGTTGGTAATCCATCATGACATTTGCAGTTGTGAATTGAAATGAATACTTTGACATTCCCATAATCATTAGCTGATGGTGAACATGGTAAAGATTATAACCAGCTAAACGTCAGTATGTAAGCATTTATATTGTGAGCCTGTTAACATGGTGACATTTAGACACTACTTTGCCTGGGTACAGCCTTCAAAAGCCGCTTGTGTGGCTGCAGACTTGAATTTTTTCTTTAGAGATATTGTCAGCGCAAGACTTTCACTTAGCATGGGGTCATGTATCTTTACTGAAACATCAGGGAATCCTGCTAATCCATTCATAGGGACTGTATTGATTGATCATGCAAGTATGTTTAGAGTGATATATGAAAAATTAACAATTTTACCACACACACACTGTACACTCCAGCCGATCTCAAACCAGTATTCACCAAGACCATAAATAACAAGGATAAAAACTGTTTGTTGTAGTTGTTGATATAGTGTCAAGTTACTAGACTTCACACATAACTTGATTAATATACCCTAAAACACACACTTTACCCGTTCATACATTCAATCTGATTCTGCAGTGATGAATTGATGTTCTCAAGCATGCAGCATGTGTCTGCAAGTTGTTTCTGATACTGTTCAGAAAATCAGAGGAGAGATTGCACTTTGATACACAGAGGAGATATAAATGCAAACATCACAGCTGCTTTTCTGTTCATGGAAAACCTGTGTGTATCATGTACAGTAGGAGTTACATGCCTGACATAGTAACATCTTTTTTGAGCAAACAATCTTATCTTATTTAAGTTACCTTAAAACATAGGCCATAAACAGCACTACTGTTTCTGTATCATTAGGAGGCCGACACAATGTTGAGTATCAAATTGGGTCTCACAAAATCGGTTCATACCTCCTATCATAAATTCATAACACATTTGCTATAAGCCATGCTCCCAGGGCTGAATGTTTGGAGCTCCAGCAGGAATGCAGCCGCCATCAAACCAGTGAAAAATAGAGGAAATGAGCCGTAGAAATGGAGCATATACTACTGCCGACATGCTTGGAGAAGTTTCAGAAGGGATATTTGTTCGCTTTAGAGAGATCTCTGTGACTCTTCTTTTAGAGGCTGAAGAAATGGCAGTTCATTGAAGGATTTCCTTTGAAAAAGTTGATGCCAAAGAGATGTGAAACCAAAAAACCATGTGGACAAAAAGATATGCACAGAGCCAGGCATGAAAAGGTAAGGCCAGGTGTAAATGAAGAAGCTAGTGAGATCTTAAGTGTCTAACAGCTGGCCCCTCTATTATATTGATGGCCCACAAAGTGACCCACTGAAATGGTTTTGATGTAACTAAGACAGAGACAACAGATCCACACACAACAGTCCAGTGTCCTACCTGCCTGCCTTTCATGTTTCATATTTCTCTGTTAAGGTGTTGTAGTGGTTACCTTGGAAATTACTTTGTTGGACCAAAAATGTGTTCACAGTTTTGGAAAAGGTAATGATTTATTTCCTGTGCAATGTTGTCCTCACTATCAAACACTAACAGCATCTACAGCTTGTAGTAAAAACAAGACTAGGTTGAAATTTAGTGTGGCAGAACGGTTTATGGTCATTGTGCTCCTGAAGATGTAATGAAGGACCGTCCGCGCCTTGCTGTAAAGCTTTGTTTATGCTTGACGCAACACGCAATGCAAGGGTGACCGTGTTCCTTTAAAAGTGATACATGCACCCTTACGTCAAATGCATAAGCTTGGCATGTCGTCACGCGCGTGGTCAAACACCTACCAGTTTGGCTTTTTTCTCACCTTGATTAATACAAACAGGCATCTATAGAACATGACATTAGTTCATTACAATGCAGATGAAAACACATTTTCAATACTCATAAAAGCAAATAACTGAAATTAAGAAGTAACGAATGAAATTGTTTACAGGACATTCAACCGTTGACTCATTAGAATAAATGTGCACTTCCAAATACTTTTTCTATACAGGGACTGTATAATGGTGATTAATTATATCCATGAAGAGATATGAGTTTACAATTAATTACAATTCTTCCTCTGCATTAAGGATCAATGAAACAGATGAAACCCCATAGCGATCTGAGTATGAAAAGGCACGCAACATATTATTGTATACAGATTTATGACAATAGAGATGCACACATTTTTCCTCTAGAGACAAAAGAAATTATCCCTGTATCATAGTGCGGGTGCGAAATGCTCTCTCTGCCCTGATCGACGCCCTCTCTGACAGTAAAGTAAACTGTAGATCTAGCCTGGGTTAAGGAGTCTTTTCTTGAGCTTTTTCTCAAGCTTTCTTCTGTTCCTCTTCTTGAGTGAGAATTTTCATTTGGTTCACTTTCGCAACAACCTTTGTCTGTGTTTTTGTAACTTTCGCTCCATTTCGTTTTTTGTTCTTTTACTGTTTGGGTGCGCTAACAGTTTTGCTCTCCTGAGTTTTCCGTTCGCTTAAGTTTGTGCATCTTGTGGAAGCAAATTAATTTTTTTACTACTACCTCGTAACCTTGTATTTGAATAAGTTTGAGAGTAATATCGACAGGCCAGCAAGATTATTTTCAACATTATTCAAGCAAACCAATTATATACAATAGCGCCTATCTGACCCCAACTAATCCACAGATTAAATAACCATCATTTGCCACTGCAGGTGGGCTATTGCCAACTGCTACTCTTACTGTAGCTTAAAAGACTATAAAAGAACCATCTTTTGCAACTCCAGCCAGGCTATTGCCAATTTCTACTCTTACGGCAGCTTAAAAGACTTTGTACTACCCAGAGAGGGGTAACTGAACCAAAGACCACCACAGAGACATCGTTGGACTCAGTACATCCCGCCATCACCGTGTTCCAAGGAGCGAACCTCACTGAGAGATCGTGCTGTACGCCGGAAAAGTGTGCTGTGAGCCGTGACAGTCTAGTCTATATGGACGACTTCACTGGCTGCAAAGTAAGAGGCAAAAATTCCATCTGTTGCTGTGAAAAGTTGTTGCTGGAGCTGATGTCGGATAGGGTTCTTACATTAGATTTATAGTTCACAAACTAAATTAACACTGCGTT
Organism: Hollardia meadi; assembly: GCA_037974645.1. NCBI lineage: Eukaryota > Metazoa > Chordata > Actinopteri > Tetraodontiformes > Triacanthodidae > Hollardia > Hollardia meadi. Next base: position 3,826 of record JBBPCS010062088.1, read on the forward strand.
CATTTGTTTCTCTTTTATCATCCCATACTTCTTTCACTATCGCCAAATCAAACATCATCCTTAATATTTCATTTAGTTGCTCACTCCAGTATTAATGCAATTCTTAGGTCATTTCCCATACGCATATAATCTTCACCATTCTCAACGGTTCATCACATTTAATTGTAACTAAATATTTAGCACCAAGTCATTTGTCTGTGCATATTTCCTCATTGCAGAACTAGATTAATGTATTGATAGAATTTACGACTTTGTGGTGGTGCCCCTAAAACGAGTGTGAAATTGAATTAAAGCATAATTAAATTAATTGAAGTAGGAATAACACTACAGCAGTGTCAGAAGATTTGGGCCAAAATCTCACAGTGTGAATGCTGTTCTGACCCACATCTACAAACCGGCAAATTGGAAGTTGGCATTGAAATCATGCAAAATACACTGACTAATAGGAGTAAGCTATCAAAGCGTCTCATACCAGCTCGTCACATAGCAATGGCTGATGGGCTACGCCTTCACCGAACACACAATGCGCTATTTAGCGTCCGTGGCCATGCATATTTAGCCAACGCGCAAAGGCTCGCACCTGGTACGTGTTATCCTGACGCACAAGGTCTACGTTTTTTTGGTTAGGTTTAGGCACAAAACAGCGGTGACGGGTTAAGTTTAGGCAAAAAAAACACATGGTAAGGCTTAGGAAAAGATCAATGACATTTGTTAAGTTTAGGCACAAAACCTACTTGGTTAGGATAAGGAAATGACTGTGACATTTGATTTCAAACGGGATGCGAACTCCAGTCGCCTGGGTGAAGACCTGGGCTCTACTCAGCCCCAACCTTCACCCCTCTTGGCACTTTCTCGGTTTGGAAAGTACGTTGCACTATGTCATCTGTCGTCTGATACTGATGCGGAAGGCTTTATATTGCTGGTACATTAGAACCTTGTGCATCCTTGCCTGATGCCAAAGGGTACCTTGTTTGTCTGGATGGGATGCGAAGGGCCGTGACAAAACGTCGATGTCTGAAGAGCTGGGCATGAGAGCGTGCTGAAGCTATTGGTGAAACATATTTGTCTCAAACTTTTTTTGTGCAAGCAAAAGTTGAAGTGCCTTGCCTACTACCGTTAATATTTCATTAGCTGAGAATTAAAAAAATACATATTTTTTCATAAAATCTTCCAAGTTCTCAAATGGAAAACCCCTAACAAAAAAGTTATACATTTCTACTGTACAATAATATACTATAAATATTATTTAATGAAAAGATGAAGGTTTTTATAGTCATGTTCAAACACAAGCTGTGTAGGGGATTTTTGTAATCACATATAAAACTACTTTCAATCTTATATTTTATCATTTTCATATTGTCACAACGTTGTCCCTTGGTGTGATGTAAATTACAATACTGTGACACTAAAGCTATACTTATAGGCTAATGCAATAATAAAGAAGATCAAAAGATCACCCAGCAGCGAGATGAAATAAACTTGACTGAAAGCCGGATTATAAGGCAGGCCTGTAATCAGATTAGAACATACACAAATTATGAAGTATTCTAATTTTACAGCTTGATGTTTATACGAATATTTGAACACTTTCTCTCTTCTGAAAGATGTTTTGCATACTGATTATGCTCTCCACATTTCGGCACATTTCCCCAAGCCTCCTGTGCTGCATTATTCCTCACTTGCTTTAGGCTGTTATTTCCAGTCGCTCCCTTGCCAGAATTCTAATGATAAAATAGCTGAACTGCAGATACTGCTGCTCCACAATCACTTCAAGGTATTAGTATCACCAGTAAGCGAATGGGTGGTCAAGGGCTGTCACCTGCAAATTATTCTCACAATTGACATCCCGTTCTGTCTTGGGGCCTTAAAATGCACTTTAACCAAACTTGCTGAACTGTAAAGGAATATAAATGAAACGACAACCCCAAGTCAAGCCTGCTCCCATTCTCTCCATCTCCTGTTTAGAGGGGGTTCTGCTGCTTGTGAATTAATATTGATGAAGAAGACATTTTCAATTACTGAGAGGGGTTTCCTATGTAACTGAGGCCAGCTAAAGTCAATAAATATAATGCCTCAAGTCCACAATATAGATTTATTATTTTTGGTCACAGAGCTGCTACTGACTCCACAAGGGATGATTTCCATTCCTTACAAATTGATAGTATCTAGTATTTGGAACCAAATATACTCAGTTATGCATTGAAAATAAATTGCTGTGGCTCACATTGCTGCATTGTTGGCTGTTTAAAACAATAACCAATCATCAAACTGAGTTCTCTGTGAAGAGTGCATTCAATGTGTCTCTTGTATCAACGTAAACAGAGCTTATCAAATCTATTAAAGGACAATATTAAGATGTCCTTTAAGTTACCCCTTTCCTTGGAAGTATTCCCGCTGATGTCTGTATACAGTTACTGTAGTGTTTTCTCTCTCTTCAGGAGAGCAAACTGAGCCCATATTATTGTAGCTGTAAATGTAAATTAAATTCTAGTGGTACAAAAAGTAGTGTACTTCTACTATATCAACAATTTAGTAATGCAAAAGTCATGGTATACCTGCTATTTCACAAAGCCCATGTGAATTCATTACATTGCACTCTGCTTACTATCAGTGACCTGACACACGCAGGAAGGAATTGAAATCTGCCCCAGAAAAATAAACCCTCAAAAAATGCTATCACACTGGAGCGAGACTGGATTCCTCACTGTTTCAGAAACTCTCCACTCTGCAGGCTACCTCACTCTGCCCTCATCCTGTTTGACCAGCCTGCTACATTTGACACAGTCCACCACTCCTCCTGCCTGGCACTCATGCAGAACTTGGACACTGGGCTAGCGACGATGAGAAAATGCAATGAATTTGTACTTTGCCAAACGTACCAAGCAGTTTTCTTCACCATGCACATGGCTCATCATGGCACATAATGTCTTCTACTGTTGCTATGTAGACAATACCCAACTGTTCTCTGATATAAAGGTTGGAAAGCATTCTAATGCCTGGCTACTATCTCTGGGTGAATTCTTCCAACCAACTAAATCTGCTGAACTTACTGCTGTAATATTAAACATCAATGTAATTGGACTTTCTTCACTAAACCTCTATATTGTTACTGCTGACATTCAATATAAATTTCAACTCACTCTGTCATTGTGTCTCTCTTGTGTCCCATGGTGCTGAAACATTCAAACCCAGTTTCAGTCCCATTCCTTAACGTACACCATCATCCTGTCCACTCTGCCTCTGTTTGCAGCCGTTGGCAGCCATGAATCAGGAGGTAGAGCGGGCGTCCTGTGATCAGAGGATTGGTGGTGTCGTTGGGCAAGATACTGAACCCCAAATTACCCCCAAAGGCATAGCCATCGGTGTGTGAGTGTGAATCGTTACCTGATGAGCAGGTGCCACCTTAGATTGTTGTCTTTGCCACCAGTGTATGAATGTGTGTGTATGTGACAACTGTTGTAAAGTGCTTTGAGAAGTTGGTAGACTTGAAAGGTAGTTAAAAGGCAATTGAAAAGTGCTATACAAATGCAAGTCCATTTACCATTTGTATTGCATTCACATGGTGTACAGCTTGGTGATAAAGCCTTCCATCAGAAGCAAGGGATGGTAAGTAAGGGTTGGTTGCTCTGACAAAAAAAAAAAAAAAATCCATCCAATCATATATGAAAACAAATGTCCATTGGTCCGAAGCAAGCATGGAGTGGCTAATCGGGAGAAATTGGAAGATTCGCCGCGCTAGTTGTTGGGCCACAAGAGCGGCGACAGGGTCGGTAAAAACAATAATAAAACGTATTGAACATCAACTTCACAGGACTGCAATCATTTAGCAGAAGGCTAACCTAACCTAACTTTGAACTCCCAAGTGTGTGTGATGACGTATGAAATCATGCATAAACCACAGGCTGCATTCAAGGGGGTAGAGAAGATGCGAGTGAAAAAGAGAGAGAAATATAAGTAGATTAAAAAGAAAACATGGATTAAAAAAGGGGAATCTAAAAAGGCCAGGATTAAAAAACAAAAAGCTTTACAAGCTGATGCAGCAAAATGTCTCAAACTCAGCAACCTGTTTAAAACAAGCTGCTCACGGCTTGAGAGTGCAGCTGGAAAACAAGTGGCAGAAGCTGGTGAAGAGGATGAGCCAGGTATGCTCGCTTCAGCTACAATTACAAGATCCGGCATGCAAAACAAAATATAACTTTGTTAGGTTTAGTGTCGAGGGATTCTGTGGCTTTATATAACTACATTTCAGAAGAATAAATGTTTTGTTAAATGCAAATTGATATGTTGCGACGCCACCTAACGTGTGAAACACTTTGTTGTAGTCTCTAAGCAGCAGCAGTTGCCAGTCGACCAGTTTGCTGCTGGCAGTGAAGACGAGGCAGTACTTAGCGGCAGTAATGACCCATAACTCCAGAGTGGACAGGTAGGATTGCTAATGTTAAAGGCCATCAGAACACTTTTGATATGTTCTACTTATGTTCTAGAAAGTAACAAGGTTGTAGAGAATAGAGCACTATAGCTGACTTACATCGCAAAGCTATTATTATGGTAGATGTTTAACTAAAGTGGGCTGGTCTGAAGCACGAAACTCCTGGGCTGAAAATCAGTCCCACTCCGGCCCTGGTCTGAAGGCCGAAAATGCTCCGAAAATATACATTTTGCTATAACTAACTTACATAGCTTATGTAATTGGTGTTATGTAAGCACTTATTTGACCTCAAATCATGATCTCTTCTAAAAACCTAAGTAGTTTTGATGTCTAAATGCAACCAAATACTAACCATGTGTTTATTATTGTTACCATTATGATGAAGGTCACCTGATGAAGGTCAGTCATTTGAAACATTCAGTACAGTCAACAGACAGAAATACTGTATGCTGTATAATAGATTTGGAAAGCTATATATCAATATGTGAAGTTCAATATAATAATATTCTACATATTACTATGTTGCTAATTAGGCTACTGCTGTACATCAACATTGGGGGGAATGTATATTTTTACTTCCCATATCTCAGACCAAATGATACGCACCGTTACCTTGACTAAAATTACTCTGGGTTTGAACATTGTTGGAAACATTTGGGATAATGTAAATACTCAAACAACTATATAACAAAGGTCCAGTCATTTTTGAGACATTTTAATGCTAAAATTCTACATATTATATCTTTAAGCAGTAAATGCTACCAAGACAAGCACCAAAAAAGCATTTAAATGATTCACTTTGACCAACATATGGAAGCTGTCCAGTGGAAGTTGGATAAATAAACATGCAGTAAGTGTGTAGTGTGGTGAATAAAATCGGATTTCATCATAAGTGCTATTATTTGATCTCTGAATTTTTATTTTTTTTCAAAAAAAAAAAAAAGAAAATAGCAGAACTGAAATTGGTGAGTGAAATAAAAGGGAAAAAAATCAGTACAATACAATCATAAATCTTGTAATAAATAATAATAACTAATTAATATAGGATAGGGAAGGATAAACAAATTAAACAAATGAGCTTGTGACCTCACATAATACAGGTTTTTCAAGTATTAAATTTGAATTTGGCCCCTGTAATGACTTGAGTATCATTGACAAGTTATAAGATATGCATACATTTACTCTTATCTAATTGATTGACCGGCTCAGTTTGCCTGAGTTTGAGTGTGTACATGCACAGAGCTTATTTGCTTGCGCTGTGACCCGCTGACTAATTAGTGGCTGTAATCTGCAGGCTCGCTCCAGGATCTTGGTTCCAAGGTCATCTGGGTCCCTGAGCATTGGTGCCCACCTGCCCAGCCGTCTGCCTCCCCATTGACACACAGATGGTTTGGAGCAGAGCGAGCTCTTCTTTACCCGCTCCCTCAGAGTGAGCTGAACATTGCTCCATCAAGGAGATAAAGACCTCTGTCATACATGGAATTACAGTCTTTCGTAACAATGAATTTCCAACTATCCCACTGATTATGGACAGGGAAGTCATATGTGATATCTTCAAAGACAGAACACTGTCTCCTCAGGGAAATTGGACCAGGCTCTAATCCTTAATATAATTAGGTACCACTTAAGTCCATTGGTCCAGTGGCTGACTCTGGCTCATGGGGCCTTTTTCAGAGTTATGTAAAGCTTTGAGCTGTGATTCAGAAAGTGCGCTCATATGCCTGTAAATTCCCCATGGGTGCTGTCATAGTGCCCTGGCAGTTGTCTCATTGTTTGGTGTCTGTCAGGCCATTCCAGAATTTGTCACAGGATGACATCATCCTGTTTCTTACAGAGCGGTTTAGCCACTTTATCTGCCTGCCTGTTAGCCACCAACTTTCTGCCTGTACCTTGGATTTCGGACTCTGGCTTGCCTTTTTGCGTTTTCTTGCCTGGTTTTCTGACCCCTGCCTGTTTGTTGACAACCAAACTTTTTGTGTCCAAACCTATGTTTCCTGAGTCGTAACATACCCATGATTGACTTTATTGTGTAACTGACAGAAAGCAGAGGCCAACCTACTCTTGAAATTAGATTATTAAAAAATATATTGTCTTTTTTATCTACCAAATACATGAAGATCACAAAGACTGTGATCAAGCATATCTACGTATATCCATCTAAACTGGAAGTTATTCCTTCACTTTATGAGATGCACCTGTTTATGATACAAATAGTAAAGGAAAAATGTCACTGCTATAGTTGACACAGCTGAAAACAATCTGTGTGGTTGGGTTGTTTTCAGAGAAGCATCCTCATATTGTCTTCTCTGCTGAAAAACATGAGTAAATCTAGGAGAGGGTTAACAAGTCTCAGGTGCCACTTGTCTCATCCTACAGCATCTCATTGTCTCAGTGCCCCTCGAGCATCACTCAGTCCCCCCTTACGTGTCACAGTGACACTCTCATAAAAAACATGTTGCTGGGGGAAAGGTATAATTGATAATGGAGTACTAGTTGTTCATAATAATGTAATTGCCTGCCTTAGTTGAAACTTTAACTCTCCCCACATGATGGACGGAAATGTAGAAACTAATATCACAGCAACTGTTTTGAAGTTCAATTTTACAAACTGATAAAAGGGGCAGTGATGAGTGACTGCACCTGACATCTCATCTTGCCTACATTCAATGTTTAGGCCATTGTATCCACATTATTGAAGCCCAGAATGTATGCCAGGTTTGTTTTAGAATGAGCACATTCATCTTAGGAACACTGCAATATTATACACCCTGTGTTGGACCTGTGAAGTGAAAACAGTGCCACTGTGTTTTCTGCTATAGGGAGTGGCAATTGCTTTTACAAGTGATGGAAATTAGATGGCATAAAATCTCCCTTTGGTGACCAGCATTAAGGAAATAGCCACAAGTGTAACCAAAGATTTATGAAATTTTCAAAGAAGAATTACTGTCAAGTTGCAGTTTACATCCATGTCTGGAACTGATAAGCACCAGAACCAATGAGCTTGTGGTGGACTACACTGCTTCAAATATGGATGTTGCTGCGAAGAAGCTACAAATTTTAAACCAAGGATGCTTCACATACATGTTGAACAAAGCAGCACAAACGATCTATACAATCATCACAGTCAGTGGTGTAGTCCAGCATATATGCAGGTATACAACGTATGCATACTTATTTTTCAGTCAGCTTTGTGTATAACCACTTCTAAATTCCCTCTGATGCACAACATTAGTGTGCAAGCTATACTTTTTTTTCCTAGGTTGGCAAAGACATACGTAGGGCGGGACATGCCTTCATCATCCTGGGAAAATATATCGTGCCTGTTCTGCCTCCGAGTCAGAGAAGATACCAACAGTGACAGAGATATCTCTCGACTACAATTTAGGATTAAGACGTCAACCACGGTGAGCACTGTTTAATAGCAGGACCTTGTAAATTAAGTTAATGACATGTCATGTTTGCCTGTTCCTGTATGTCACAGGAGAAACAGACTATCACACATTAACTGGTATTGAGTGATAGTCTTACATTACAAACACTGTGACTACAAATGTGTTTTGTGAGGTCACAATGACCTTTGACCACTAAAATCAACTTGTTTGTGGGCAGGTTATCTGACCAAAAGCAATGCAGGGCACTGAACTACAATCCTGGAAGTCCAGTTTGGAAACAGATTAATACATTTAAAAGTTTATCAGAAGGCAAAACACTGCACAATGTAATGCAGTTCTCTGATTGAATGTCTCTTACAGTAAAGAAGGCTCCACTGAGAGTCTTGGCTTTTCAAAGTAAAAATCTTTAAAAAAAATTTAAACGCGAATAAATAAAAAAGTTAATAAAAGGTTCAAGTGGAATAAACTTCATGAAGCGCTACTCGTGATTCTGAATGGAACTAAACTAGCAGACAAGACAGTAATGAATGAATGATGCATGCAAACCATGGTGCCCAGATATTCATTACCACTAGAAATGTGTATTCAGTTTAAAGAGAGGCATCATTTTCCATGGCAGTTTTTTCAAGTTTGCTTATATTTGCAGCCCAATTCAACGCATGTCCCAGTGTGACAGGCTAGACTGGACTCCATTACCAAGCTATCAGTACATCATGGTGGGGAGAGCACTGGTTAAAAAATGATAATGGAGCTTATGTGATTGGCCTTGACTGATGGCAGCCTCTAACATAAACCACTGGCAATGAAAAATAATGGATTTCTCTTACTCCCCCAATATTTCCAAGTGCTCCTAGTAGTACAACAAACCTCCAACCTAAGAAAATGTATTAAAGTCCCCCTGCAGTCAGAACTGTTTTTCTTCTTGTTCCTCAACTTGAATGTTTGAGCTTCACTGTGTAGAATGATGTACAGTATGTGCAGAGTCTGACACTATAAGGGTTTTTTCACATTAATTGCTTAAAGATAAAGATCTATCACAGTGAAGTTGATCTTTGACCTTTTGGATATAAAATGTGATGAATTCACCTGGGGGGGTTCAAGATGTTTGCTCATAACTCCCCAAATCTCTATGTAAATTGATCTGCAGGGAGTGATGAGGTCAGAGCCTAGACTCCAAACTATAACTATGTTCTGCTGTTGTAATAAACATTTCCATGGTGAATGAACAGATAAGATTACACAGTGAGGTAATTGATAAAGGCTGTGCTTGTGCTGGTTGATGACCCAGGATCTCCTCTACCAACAAACTTGGCACATTATAGATAACAGTACTATTATCAATTCCAGCAGCATCGGCCCCTTCAAACAGGCTCCACCATATTTCCTGGTATATATTTCTAAATATGAAATACTATTTATACTATGGCTTGGCTGATTAAAAGGGATCTATTCAGTTCATCCTTGAGTCCAAGTGGACGCTTGTGGCAAATTTGAAGAAATTCCCTCATGGCATTCCTGGGATATCATGTTTATGATAATGGTATGGACGGATAGACGTACTGACGGACGGACAACCCCTAAAACATAATACCTCTGGCCACGACTATTGTTGGCGTGGAGGCATAAAATGCATTGCTTTAGACCCTTTCCTCTAAAACACAAAGTCCTCGGCCCTCAAAGACATTGTGTTTCAGAGTCTTCTACTACAGTACTGTTCTGAAACTTCCCAAGTTCCAATTTGCTAATGTCTAATGTTAATGTTCCATGTGCTGTACAAACAACAGATCTAATCCATATAGACCTGTTTGTCAGCAGGTTATTTGACTAAAAGCAATGCACTGACTACCTTGCAGGGTGCCACCTGCTCATCAGAAGCGGTAACCGGTCACAGACATGCACTCACACACCGATGGCACAGCATCGGGAGCAATTTGGGGTTCAGTATCTTGCTCAAGGACACTTCGACATATAGACTGCAGGGGCCGGGGATCGAACCACCGACCTGCCGATCACTGGCCGACCGCTCTACCACCTGAGCCACAGATATGAAATATGAAAATATATAGAAACTGAAAAATGAATTATCTATTCAAAAGAATTCCAGAATTAAATCTAAATTGTATTTAATTTGAACAAAAAAATGTTCTACACTTATTTTTAGTTTGAATACATTGTTGTGTTTTTCAAAGTTTAAGATCAAAAACTGAAATGTACAGTTTAACATTTTTGTTTTTTCATTAATTTTTTTCTCGAATTGATAAACCTTTGGCCCAGATTTGACTCCATATTTAAGTCTGGTGTGGGAAACAGATTAATATGTTTAAAAGTTTATCAGAAGGCAAAACACTGCACAATGCAATCCAATACTCTGATTGAATGTCTCTGTCTGTAAAGAAGGCCTTTCAAAGTCAAAATCAAAAAAAAAAATTTCAGTCTCAAGGTTAAATAAGTCAATCTTTTTAAAAAAATGTAAACGTGAATGAATAAAAAAGGGGCACCTGTGTCTCTTGTGGTAGAGCGGTCGTCCAGTGATCGGGAGGTCAGGGGTTCAATCCCCGACCCTTGCAGTCTACATGTCGATGTGTCCTTGAGCAAGATACTGAACCCCAAATTACTCCCGATGCTGCGCCAGGTGTGTGAGGGCCTGTGTTAATGGTTACCACTTCTGATGAGCAGGTGGCACCCTGCAAGGTAGTCACTGTCACGAGTGTATGAATGTATGTGTGTGAATGGGTGAATGCTGACTTGTAGTGTAAAGCCCTTTGAGTGGTCAAGCTGACCCTTTCAAACTGGGCCTGATGGGATCAGCTTGTCTAATTTTGCAAGTTTCCGCAGATTATTCCACTTGTGCCAGTATCTCAATGTTAGTGCTGGCACAGTGATTTTAGCGTAAACAACAATGCATTTTCAAGCCTCCCCAGTTATTAAGGTTTATAAATTATATCAACACACAGTAGTCCATAACAGATAAAAGGTGATTGAATTAGTTTTCTGAAGTTTTGACTAATACATTCCTTATTTCTATTTTCAAAAATGCCAGCTTTGCTTTTAATGACTTAGGCAGTTGATTAATATGCTTTTTGAAGCACTGTATATGGTATGGTATGGTATTTATAATGAGATACTCAATGGTGTCCCATTAAAATTCGTAATATTAATTCCAGTGGAATTGTAACTGTCAGTGTTCTTGGGAACAATTTATCTGAGTTTAATAATACTTCAAGATCGATTAAAGTTTGCAGTACAGAACTGAAATCAGAATGCAACAGAGGGCTTAAGAGAAATGAATTGAACTGTATTTATTTATAAAATTAGTGAATAAGAGAGGTCTAAAACTAGAACCCTGTGGCACACCTTTGTTGACACTGATAAAGCTGGAGCCATCAGCCGCAGCACTGACTATTTAGTGTCAATCCATTGCTTTCCATCTTTTTCTCTTTCCGGAATTGTAACTAAACCTTGACTGAGAGACTAGATAATCATTGTCTCATTTTAAGATTATGTGCACCTATAAGGATTGCCATCATGCCCATATATTGTTGACTGTTCCCCACAGAGGTGCTGCTTGAGAGCATTAGTTTTATTTTGTGCACACAGGTATGAATGCAGGTTTACACGATACATTTATCTTTTCCGAGCTTCAGTTTATAAAAACTGTTTCCCAATCGGTGATTAACGAACACAATCAATAGTTGTATTCCACTCTCACTTTTGCCAGGCTAAAAGTCACAGAACAGAGGCAGACCAAGAGATGCACTACCCAGTGAGTTTAGCAACACAGATGGACTAGTGAGCAATGGACTGCAAGCTAGCACATTAAATTAGCATTGTTGTTATTTGCTGACATCAAATTTGGAGAGGAAATAACACAGGTTTACTTGATTGCTGTTGTATTTCTCTTTCTCTTTTGGTGACCAGAAGGATAGTTCCTGCACAGTTGTAAACATGGACACCCACTTTGACAGGGCGGCAGGGAGGCAGGGTTTTTGGGTCATTTGCAGGGCCATACACAAGTGAATAGGGCCACCTGGCTCTAATGATATGTTAATCAATGAGAGAATAAAACAAATAAGTTAACTAATTAACAAACTTAAGTCATATTTTGCATGTGCTAGAAGTATCCTTCTGACATAAACAAATGTCCTCTCTGCAAGGTAAGAACCAAAATGGTTGTCCCTTTGGCCCAGTGGAGTTGTTTTTTTGTGTGTGTTTTTTTTCACTTACATGCAGCCATTACTGGCTGCTCTGACTATTCATACATCTGAGGTCTTCAGGGGGCAATATGCTGCACAATATTTATTGTATTGGGAAACACATCCCATTTATGGCTCCATGTTCACTTTTTTTACATTTTATATTCAACATAACTCCCCAGGCACTATTGCTGATGCCAGACACTCATAAACTAGCATGCATGCTGCCTCTGCATTATTTTTCTCCTCACTTTTCCAAATGTATCCACCATGATATCTTTTCTATAAACACTGTGTGACATCGCTGATTTCCCCAGAGTCCTATTACATAAGGTGAAATTGGTAAAAAAGTCCCTTGAGTAATACACTGCCATTATCCTTGTATTTTGAGTCGAACAAACTTTTACATTAGCACATGCACATACACACAAACTTCTCCCAAAGGCACACCAATTTAAGGCAGCATGATGAGCATAATTTTCCCGAAAGTTCACTTTACTGCTGTTTTTCTCCTTCTAAACAAATTTTTCATGTTTTATACATATACACAACATATACAGTTTTCAACCATACCAACAGTTATATTTTACACTGGCTCTCCCCTGTACTGGCCATTCAAGACGAGCTAATCACAATACGTGGGAATCCCAACATATACAGTATAAGGCTGAGAAACCACCATCAACTGTCCGTTTTCTCTTCAGCAAACGGTGAGTTTGCCCACTTTCTTATCTCTCTGTAGTGTGATTCTGTCCACAGAGGACACAGGGAGGAGAAGTGAAAGGCCACGGGCCAGGCGCAATCATGGCCTGATGAAATTTATTTAATGCTTGAATAAACATTATTTCATGTGTCTCAGGAACCCTTACAGACGAACTAGCACTCCCCAGTAATAAAAACTTAATTTTGACACTTCCCAGACCTGAGAAAACACCTTCACATTATCATGCAAACGAGAATTGATGCTGGGATGGGGAGAAGGTGAGAAACATCACCCACCTACTTGAAAGAATTGTATCTTCATCTGAGACACACACACACACACACACACACACACACACACACACACACACACACACACACACACAAAGGGGCGTCGTAGTGGGGGGAACAGTGGGACTGAGTACCCAGGGCCCCAATGGGGGGAGGGCCCTCGAAAAGCCTGGGATGAAAAGTTGTTTTTTGTTTGCAATTTTTTATTTCTAAGTCAGCCTAATTAATGTCGTAAGTAACTTTTAATTGGCTGAATAAAACGTTTGAGTGACTGAACTTTATAGATTAAAAAAAATAGTGGAGGCTCACTGTCACCCCTTACAGTAGGCGCAAAATGGTTTAGTCCACCCCTGCACGAGGATTCCCCAAAACAGTAACGCAGCTGGAGTGTGGATACCTGACTCAAGCCCGGGTTCGGATAAGAATTTAGACGTCATGTTTGGGTTCGGCTCGGATTCGGGCTACCTGGCATGCTGCTGTGTTGTGCTACGGCCTATTCAGTGCTGGAGTCTGTTATTTATGTGACAACGCATGAACACAACACAGGCTATTTTTTACATTAAGGCAGACCGCGGTAAATATTCAGCCTAAACTAGGGAGAATGGAGGACGTCAAACAAAACTTGTTATCAGGAAAGTT
>JBBPCS010062128.1:0-17469 GCA_037974645.1 Hollardia meadi
TGTGTGTGTGTGTGTGTGTGTGTGTGTGTGTGTGTGTGTGTGTGTGTGTGTGTGTGTGTGTGTGCGCGCGTGCGTGCCTGTGTGCCTGTGTGCGTGCATCAGTGCGGCTAGGAAATCTTTGTCCTGCCAAGACTTCTAAGCTGCTATGTGTGCGAGTGTCTGGCTCTATTCTGTTTCCTGCAACACCCATTAGAACAGAACACTGTGTCATGTTGAAGATATGTGCTGTGTGTGTGTGTGTGTGTGTGTGTGTGTGTGTGTATAAATGTTTTATGTCTCTGAAAAAAAATTACCAAAAAAATCAGGTTTGTGTGTATGCGCGTGTGTGTGTGTGCGTGCGTGCGTGTGTGTGTGTGCAGAGACAGCTTGTCCCCTGGCCCACTGCCAGTGGAAATTAATGTCAGGATCAGCTTACATTTAAGTCATACGTAACATCATTGTAGAGAAAGTGGACAGACAGTTACCAGCTGAGAAACTGACCAACAACCCAACTGGTTGGATGATGAAGTCATGTGGAGTGTAAGCAAATTACAGTGCGTGTGTGCTGGTTATGTTAAAAAAAAATTATAATAAAGTCAAAATATCAAACTTTTCAAAAGAGCAGCGTGAGCATGTTTGAAGTGCATATCACCTCTTGTTAGACTTTTAGACCCTGTGATGTCACGAGGCCTTTTCTTCTTTCTGTTACTTATACCACTTAGCATTGTGCGTGGATGTGTCTAAATTGGATAACAGAGTGGAGAGAGAGGATGGGTATGAAGAGAGAGAAAATGACTATGGGGGATATAAAGAGAAAAGTAAATGAGAAAGGGCAACCGCTGGGATCAGCTACAGACGTGCTCTACCGACCTAAAACCCACTGTGGATAAATAACCATGTGGGAAAAGAGCAGAGACAAAGATGGAGAATGGAGCAGTAGACCACAGGGGAGTAGTGAGAACCTTTTCTTCTCAGAATCAAACAGATACAGGCTGTCTGCCCAAAGTCCCTGCTTCACTTGTCGTTCAATTTAATTCTCCTATGTTTAAGTAAATTAACATATCTAGTTTGTACCTGCTGAATTTCACACTGTACGCATTATCATTTTAAATCTGAAGGCCTTGCACACTCAAACACACAAATAAACAATACCTTTTCTTTATACACCCACACTACAGTATAGCACCCACCTTTCAGCACAGCGTGGCTGTTAGGGCCCTGGGGAAAAGGGTAAGGTAGAGCGGAGCGGGAACCGAGAGCTGCTGTGGCCTCCAGTAGAGCTCCAGTCAGCAGGGAACACACTGAAGTCCTCTGGACACAAGCTCGATAAAACCTAGAAGAAGTGGAAATGAACAAGAGTAAAACACACATTACAGTTAACTTGCGATTCTAATCAGAACATTTCAAATCATGTCCAATGTTTCCAATGTTTGCCTTTCTGTAACAGACTGCTGATCACTTAACCATGTTAATAAGCAGAAACAATAAGCTATCTAATTGTCTCGTCACTTTGAAATATCTTAATTATCGTAATTTTGCAATGTTAGAAACTTGTAACCAGAGGATCTTGACAATAGTTAGTTTTTGGATGTACAGTATGTATGCTTTACCATACATACAGTATGTTAAGTAATTGCACATTAGGCTCACTCATCATTAGATGACTTGCAAATATGAGGATAGTCTTTCTAGTAACTGGTTGTATTTTTCCTGTAGCCAATCATCAAATTCAGAAAACAAATCTTCATGATTAGTGCAGTCTTATACAATTGCAAAAACTTTACCCTTGAATTGAAAGTCTTGAGTAGGGCTGATCAATCATTAATGATTATTTTCATTATTTGCCTGTTATTATTAATTTTATCATTTGCTCTATAAACAGAGAGTCCGAAATGCAAAGAAGTTCATTACCCGTTGCATGCAATGAGTGCATTTCATTTTGTGTCTTTTTAATCAAAGAGTTTACTTACCACCTACTAGTTTGATGTAACCAACACACATTAAAGCTGCTGGAAGTTACAGTATTGGCTACCTTTACTTAGTTTTTCTATTTCTTTCTTTTGTTCATCTGTTAATAACAAACAAAATCTGCAGCATTTCCTGGACAATTGTTTAATCACATGAGCCAAAAAAACAGGTGTTATTCTTTAACATGACTGAAAGAAAGAGATTAGACAAAAGATGGTTACAAACCTAGGTGGATGAGAAGGATGACACCACCAAGGACTAGGGCAGGGGTTCAGATTTGGTCTGGTCGGGCTGTCAATGACAGCGTGTGATGGCCATCGAGACTCCCTGAGACACACACATCCAGGGCAAGACAGCAGGAGCTTTTTGGCAGGATGAATCAGATTGAGTTCCTTTCTGTTCTGCACATAGTTGGTAACCTGTTAAGGAAGCCGTTGACAAATACGTCACTATACTTACAAAATAGTACAGATACTGTAAGGCTGTTATATACAAGTTACATCATATAAATGAAGATGTCCACAGCTACAGTAAAACACAAAAGCATCAGCAACCTTGTAGCATCCGTTAACAGAATAACTGATGAAAGAATGATTCAAAAGCTTTTTGGCAAAATTCACTTCATCCGATGCCATTTTCCACCTTTAAGACTGTTCTATTACATTTGAATCAGAGGCCATTGTCATCGACTCCTCTGCTGTGGTCATTATCGGAAGCAATTTCCTCTTGCAGAACAGGAATCCAAGTGTGAAAAGAAAGAATTGAATAGAGAGAAATACCATTGAGACACATAACAGACAGGAAGAAAGGTGGGAAAAGAGATCCACACACAAAAGCATACGAGCGAGACAGACATAGTGCGTAGGTATATAGTGAGGGAGAATGATGGGGAGATGGAGAAAAAGGTGGGAGGCAAGAGAGAAAGAGGAGACGTCAGTGTGGAGTTTTAACCGAATAAATGTTTTGACCTTAAAAGTTCTCTCACTTCACACTCTTCTCGGAACAAATCCCATCTGACATGACAGGAAATGATTGACTTGTTCTATGTTCTTGAGTGAACCTGGCAAGCAGCTCTTCTTGTACAAATTTCAGAGAAAAGCCATTACGGCAACATTTGGTGGTACTTTAAGTGGGCACTTTGGCAGCACTTACATAATTGGACAAAATCAATACGAGTGACAGATTGGGGATGAATATAATGTGAGTTTAATGAGAAAATACTACTAGGGTGTAATCGGCAGCAGTGTCCATCTGCACTGCGTCATAAGAGTGCCAGGAAGAATAGAAGCCATCACTCCCCAGGATTATTGTGTAAACTATCACAGTAAGTAAAAGTGAATAAGGGTTCACTCTTTAAAAAAATGTCCTGTTTGTATAAAGTGCTGGTTGGCATAAAATGCAGACATACGCATCACAATACACATAGTATATGACCAGCTAGTTGCCTCAGTGGGATGGGTTTCCTGCATGGGGTGTAGGCCTAGCTGTTGTCAGATCTGGGCCATCCCGCGGGAAAACGAAACATACCAGCCTGCACGTTTAGGGAGTGAGAGAGCCGGTGTGAGGGACAGGGGGAGAGAAAGGGTGAGACACAAAACACACATACAAGCACACACAGACACACTCCTGTATTGACCAGCATTCCAACAACTATTCCATTACTAAAACTGGAAGTTTCAACATAATGATATAAAAATTAAAAAAAACGCAATTAAACACATTTAGACCAACAGATTCTCTGATTTTTTTTCTTTCCTTTTCCAGAACATTTACTGACTCTGGTAAAAGACATTTTTTTATATCAGCATCAACTGTACTGATACTGTGCATGTCCACTGAAAAGACATAAAGTCTACTATATTCGCAGTATATTCTTCCACATTTAGTATGGTGCTAAAAGCAAAAACTGTGGACTTGTCCTGGGTCATACATACCACTCATCCCTTTATATTTATATTTATTTACTTTACATTTAGTTGGGCAGGTTTTCAGTTAATTAAGGCTGGAGTTTCTGTTTTCCTGTTACTAATAAGCAAATAAAATCGAAAGGATTCATAGTAGAGAGGTTTCTGTGCTATTTTCAGTGCCGAGTATCAAAGCAACAAAAATGTCAATGGAAATTAATGAATAGCTGCAAACAACCCTAAATAACAGATAAAATGGATCTTGTATTTGTCTCTAAACCATTACACCACTGCACCAACTAATACAATAATTTCTAATTTTGGCAGTTAAACAATACTTTATTAAGGCAACTAGAGATGACTACTGTTTAATCAAGGCTCAATAAAGCCATTAAAGTTGACATTTTGTGCTGGTTCAAGATTTTTAAATATAACGTCTTGTGACAATGAATGACAAGTTTCCACTGGGAGTTTTGTTATGGTATGAAACAACAAAACAACAAATTGTCTGATTAGTAGCTCTTAAAGCAGAGAAACACCACCTGCTTAGTGTTTTTGGTGGAAAACTCTGGGATATATAAGTGAATTTACAAACAGATTAAAAAGGGTTATTAAATATTTAAAGAGAAAATCTTTGCATTGTGTTTATCCTATCACTTTTCTTATTTTACCTAGTTAAAATCAGTTTCTTCTTTTGTGATCCATTTTGTTTCTTAACATAAAAACATTTGAAAAGAATACAGTATACTCAGGATTTGTGGTTAGCAAGGTAACAACAGGGTTAACCCTGGGCTTTCAGTGTTACAATGCTGGTTCACTTCTCACCAGGGTACATCGGCATGGTAACTTGTGCTGCGCACCTGACCTGCTCCTGAGCCGGTTATGCTCTGGATAAACACATATAAAAAGGACCGCCTATTGACCAACCAATTCTTTGGAAAATGGCATTATCATTCATAGAACACCCAGGAGCTCAGTGCGCAGACTGTGAGAGATGTACTCCTGTGTAGCAGGGCCCCCTCATGTCTTCTTCATTTAAAATTCTTTCCTGTCAAAACCATTTCATTGTGCTTTTCCATTCCAACGTCATCCTACAACAGAGACTGATTAAATCACTAAAGCCTTGTACTTGTTGCACTTTTAAAATATATTTTTATGTGCTCCCAAGTCTGTTTGACACTACCGCGGTTGTGGCTGAGAGAAAAAACTGTAAAATAAAATACACGCCATTAGAATACATCCATGCAACACATTAATTTAATGGGATACAAAAGTGTAATTACAGTCAGATCTACTCGTGCCCTCATGATGAGGCAGTGATATTAAGCTTATTCATTTACGCATTCACATAGTCAGCCATTTTTTGCCAGTTGCCCTTCCCGCATTTGGCAGCTACAACTGTGCTCTTAGTCTGGATTGTGTTTTTCATATTTGTCTGATATTATAGTTTGCTCTTCATTTGTAAAATCTGCTGCCAGTAGACTTGTCATGTTCGCGATCAGTCACATGCTGCAAACACTGCCTCTTTCATGTGAACGCGCTCATGGATACATTGGGATATCCTGGATTGACTTATCGGGTTGATGACAACCTTCGTGTGATCGCTTAGTGCGACTGCGATTGTTAGGGCTAGTGGAGCCAGATAACAGAAAGATATCCTGGGCATGTTGAACTTGCTTCAGCCTCAGGAGTTAAAACAGGTGACTAATAAAGCGGGAAAAGCTGTGTGTAAATGTGTAATAGAGAGTATGACTTCAAAGGACATTGTAGGGAATGTGGTGCTGCTTTTGATGGACACAGACCAGCTGTCTTCACACATGCAAGCACACAAACAAACAAACAAACTCATCTCATCATCAACAAACACACATGTAGTACGTAGAATGTGTATGTATGCACACAAAAACATGGTCAACAATATCTACATCTCACATCCTAAAGAGAAGGGAGATGTTTCAGACTGTTTATGTAAGGAAAAAAAACCTTGTCTCTTGATTGAGTGAGTGAGTTTTGTTTAATGTAGCACAGTAACATCAAGCATATGGGGGAGAAATTGCATTTCGGGCCACTTACATAAGTATGGGTCATCCAATACCAATATATCCATTGTGTTCTTTCTAGTAAGTTACAGTACTGATCTTGCCATCAGTTAGCAGAACTGCTGCTATACAAGTCAACTGCCTCTAATACAGCTCTATGTATCATGTTACACTGTGTGTGTACGGGATATGCTAACGGCTTTAGCTCAGTGAAGGTAAATAATAACTGCTACAGGCAGCTGCACTGATTGAGCTCCACTTACAATAAGTTACATTAAACTCTTCTTTCGCATTTCTATACTGTGTAGTAGATAGTCAAGTCTGTTTTGCCAATCACTTGAACAATAATAATTTTGTCACATGCTGTCCATTTTGTAAACACAATACAGTGTACGTACATGTATATGCAAAAGGGAAAAGTGACCTCACTCACTCTGGCGTATTTGTTTATATTTAATATTTTTTGTTGTTGTTTGTTGGTTTTGGTTCAGTCTTACCACTCTCATGGCTTCATTTCGGCTGTAGCAGCCAGCTGTTTTTTTTTAGCAAAAGAGCTTTAAAAATCCACTGGATACTACTTGCTGAGCACCAAACACCAAACGGACAAAGTTAGAACTAGAGTTTACCAACTAGAGTCAAAGACAGTATTTTGCACAGGACCTACTAGAGACCGAAACAGAGCTAAAAGAAGTAGTAATGGACTTACATTCGCCAAGTGGCCAGAAACACTTTTATTATAGGTTGAAGTACTAAATAATACATGTGTGCTCTCTATATGCTAGTTATAATAGTTATAAAGTATCCCACACAAACTGCTCTTATTTCACCACTGCTGTAGACTTATGATAGGTTGAGGT
Source organism: Hollardia meadi (assembly GCA_037974645.1). NCBI lineage: Eukaryota > Metazoa > Chordata > Actinopteri > Tetraodontiformes > Triacanthodidae > Hollardia > Hollardia meadi. The sequence goes on from JBBPCS010062128.1 coordinate 6,748, forward strand.
AACAGTTTGAGATTGAGGATTTGGGATCATTTTCTTGTGATACTGGCTGTATGATGCCAACATTTTATACTGCTGCAGACTGGGTGTTCAGTTTTCTTCTTATTAAAAATGTCTCAGAGAGAAATATCAGTTGTAATCACCCAGAAATCAGCCCTACCCCATTGGGGACAGACGTTGCATGTAAGCATAAACTTAAATTTAACAACTCTGCAGGATGTGATGATTTTAGCAGCCAAGCTTGGCTTCTGAGAGATGATTCTTCCAAACAGTTAGTCTAAATCATGAGCTTTAAGATTCTACCTTTCAGTTTAAAAGAGAGCTTCCTGTTCTGCTAGTTTAGCCAATTATATAATGGCATCTAACTGTTCGATCTGACTGTTCAGTGTGGAGTTAAGAGTTTTTTTTCCTTCTCAAGGATGGAGATCAAAACCTGTAACAATGGATTTGTAGCACATTCGTAAATTAAAAAGAGTCATTATAAAAAACACAAATATACTGTACAAACAAGCCATGACTTCATATTACTGGCAATCAGTCCAAGTAACCCACAGTTATGAATGAGTTTGCCATTAAGTCCCATTAGCGCCCCATTGACTAATTTCTCTGCCTGGCAACAGCGATTCTGGGAAAGGATTAGCTGGGGGCACCACACAGATCTACTGAACTTTGAGCTGGAATGCACACACACAAAGACACACATATACATGCGCATAAAATCCAGACATGCAAACACTCTCTGACTCATGCCCGTGCCATTATGTATATCATACCCGAGACATACAGTATGTATAGAGCATGCATGACACTGGAGAGGCTGAGGCTGTCATCCTGAAATCCAACCACCCACATCTCAACCTCTCCACTTTGATGTCTCTGGCTCCCCACACACACTCACATACTTCAACACTGACACCCTCTCCCCATACTAGCACTCTGTGTCTCTTGGTCACATACACACTCCTCTTCAATTACTCTGAATATTCTCCAGTATTCCAAAGCAGAGATCCCATGACACAATATAGTCCAGCTGTCTGTGAAATGTTGCGTGGGTCTGTACAGTAAATTGCACTACTGTCATTATGCCACACACACACAAGGCAACAAATCTAATCTGGTAATGATATCATGAAATTTAACACACACAAATAGTCACATGGGTAGACAAAGTACATATACCCTGCCACCCCCTACATGCTCTCCCACAAGAAATAGAAACACATCGTTTCGACTGAATTCTATTTTAGAAGCATCATGGAGGGTCGAGGTTAGCTGAGGTTACTGGGGGGTCAGTGTTTAAAGAACTCTGTTATTCTGGTCTGTGGACTCAGACCCAAGGTCACGGGGAGAGACGTCAGCTTTAACCCTTCCTTTACTGTGCAAGTTGACATTTGCCATATGTCAGTGTATTGGTTATTTTAGTCTAAAAGTCCATTTATAATAAGTGGGTGAATTTTCTTTGGAAGACTGAACAAAATTCAAATGTTTTAGATTGAGAGCCAAATCCTTGCTGAAATATAACACTAAAATAACATTAGGTTTGATGCAACAGAGCATACAGTATGAAAAGGGGTCAGAACAGAATAAAAAAATGGAAGGATGTTGCACAAGAGAGGCACGAAACGTAATAGAGCATATATTTTTAGTCAATTTAATCATTTAGTCATGGAAAACAAAAACTTACATTTGAAAGAATTCATGGAAGAGCAATTATATTGGTGCAACTTGACAACTTAGTGAGAGATCATATAATCACCTCTCCTAGCACATTACTTTTCACACATTACTAAGTAATTGTACTTAGCAAAAAAGGATTTTGGCAGAGCAAAATGAACTCAATAAATCTCAGCTGAACCTATCCACCACTCAGCTCATTCTTGAAACACTGCAAATCACTGCAAGATTTAGGCCTGAGAGAGCCCCATATTCCTAAAATCTGTCATACCACTTGGGCTGTGTGTTTGCTTTAATGAAGTGAAAATGGAGCCAGCAAAGCTGTTCTGAGGAAAATGAAGAAAGTGTGCACCCTGCCCACCCAACACGACAAGCACATTTAAATTGACTTCCCCTAGTCTGTTTGAAAATTCGGTGAGGAGCCTGGTATGTTCAGCAGCTCTGGTATCTCAGCACCCAGACACTCTTAACCCCACCCTTCCTCGGCCGAGTAAAACAAACCAAGGCATAAACCAAGCACATCCAAACATGCCAAGCAGACATCCTACACCTCAGGTTGAACATGTGAAAGAGAAATGGGTTGTCTAATCTGCGATCACTGGTGTCTATTTCTACAACATGCGTGTGTGTGTTTTGTTATGCACGTGCACACTCTTAATCCTGGTCTGCATCACCAAGAAACAGTCTGCTCTGCTCTGACCTTTTCTGCTGTTTCTGTCTCCACAAGGTAATGTTTGCTTTCGTGCAGCCTGAGCCTGGACTGTCTCACTGCTGATTGAGTGCCATGCTCATTTGTGTGTTCATAGGCCAAAAGAAGTTGTGTGTTGTTGTGTATGTAGAAACAGATTCTATATAAACATATGTTTTCATGTGTATACATAGGTTTTTAGTGTATGCTCTGTGTATTTACTTTTGAACATACAAAGCTCTTTCTGCATGGATGTATCGTCTATGTGTGTAGGTGGTCCACACACACAGTCTTTTGAGGAGTCCGTATTGCTTAGACAAGAGGAGCCTGATGTCTGTGTATCTGCTTTGAATAAGACAGAAGCGTGCACACTATGGGATAAAATACACACAGACACACTTGAACAACTCTCCCTTATTAAAACACATTACAATCACAATACATCTGAAATAGGAGATATTAAATGAGAAATTACCTTATGAATATGGAATTAATAATATAAATATCTTGCACCCACAGCACATTTTTTACATAAATAAAAACCATACACAAAGTTGAATACAGTACATATAAACACAATCTATAAAGCAGACACAAATGGATGACCTAATTTTCTATAAGAAAGTAACAAAAATAGGGCAATTTCCATGCTGATTCTCTGTTGATGATTTATGGCTGATTTTCAAAGCATTGTCTTGGCCCCAAGGTTACGTAAAATTGTCTTTGTGGGCGATTCAGCACGGTTAACCACATTTAAAAGATGAGAGAGACAAGATGTGCTGACAACAAACAAAATGAGTACTGAGCTGACAGCAAAATTTGCTCCAATTGACATGGATGAAATGACTAAATGAAGGCAAAAAAGAGAGAAAAGATTTCTGCATACCTCAACTGAGAGGAAATGGACAATATGAAAAGTGAAAAAACCTTTGCTTGTCAACAAAAAGCAGTGGGGTTTGTTGTTTTATAGATCAAGCTTTGAAAGAAAAACCTCTCTTGTGTGACTCACGTCTTAGGTCAGGCTCTCTGAGCCTGAGCAGATTATGATGCTCACTTATGTAGGGTTTTGACTCATGAAATATGGCACTGTAAATGTCATGTGGGTATTGTAAGTGTGTGTGGGCATGTGGGAACCCCAAAGACTTTTAGGAGGACTTCTTCCTGGGATAATAATAATATATATTCTAGATTATTAAAAATAGTAGGTCTCAAAAGGTATAAACACTTATTTTACAAATATTTAAATCTATTTCAAAGCTTTGATAACAGCGTATAATTAATTTTAGCTCATAATTGCACTTATGACCTGTGGGCTTTGAGACTTTGAAGTTTGAGACTTCCATACAGCATTTGATTAACTGGTTATAAATAGGAGTAAAAGCACTTGTATCAATAACATGGTGGCCTGTCCAGAAGCATACATTTAAACCTTCTAGGTTCAAACCCTTTTTCCAATCACAGGAAATCAAAATACATCCATACATTACACTGCTAAAATTGGTGCAGATAGAAAGCAAGATAAAGGAAACAAGAGGGAATGAGGGGGAGGAGGCGGAGAACTAATGAGGATGAACTACAGAAGCAGAAATGGCTGGAATGATAGGAAGAAATAAAACAACGATAAAAGAGATCAACGAGGTTTGAGCAAAGTTTGTCAAAGCAGGAAGAGAGGTTCGACAGAGACATAGGAGAAGGATGAAGAAGAGAGCAAAAGATGGAGTGGAAGAGGATGAAAAAGGATCTGAAAAAGGACAGTGCACCAGGAAAGACAATAAAGGAGGTGAAGAGAGAATAAACACAGGCCAGCACAACAGAGGAAATGGAGAGGGAGGCCAAGGGTGACTTAAATCATAATCGCCTGATGAATTTCACAAGGAGTTGGTTCACCAAAGATCCAAGAGCTGGGCGCACCTCCCGAGCACTGCCTCACACCTTTAACAAGCTTAGGGCATTATTGTGAATGGGCACAATGATGCAAAAACGGACAAAAAAATTCGCAAAAACAAACAAACTGCATGCTGTTTAATTTAAACTGCAACACAGGAGTTAAACGTGGACATGGTGCAGCTGAGATAAGCAACATAACAAAGATGAAAAAAAAGAAAATTAGTTTACCGGTTATTTGCTGGCCATCGGCCACTTTTAGAGCCAGCAAGGAAGAAAAAACAGCATAGAACGAGGAGAAAGTGCAACAGAAAAGACACATTTACAGGAAAGGACAAACTAATCTCATTTGTATAGAGCGAATACAGAGTAGAAAGGCAATGACAAGTTGTGCTCAGTCACACTTGGGAGATTCCAGGTCACCATGTGAGCAGATAATGAGACTCTGTGCTTTGAGAAGATTAGATATTAATATTAGACAGATATTAGATATTATTACGATTTATTACTGTTACATTTGGCATAAAAAGTTACAGTATCCTAAATACAAAGAAGATAAACGTGAGGTTATTAGAAAAAAAACTCTCTTTATTGAGGCTTGGTTTTAAGCCCATGATTTTGGTAATCAGTAATGATCCGTGGATGAGACGCAATGTGAAAAAACTGCAGTATTTAACAGCAGCAATGACAACAGGCTTATAAGTTAGCTAATTAAGAAGACTGTTATTCTTGCAGCTATTGCATACAGTACCTATGCAGCCAACACAATGGAGAAATCTCAGAGAATAAGAGGTCATGTATGCAATGTAGCCAAGGCACTAATGACTTAATTTTCCGATTTAAAAAAACACAGTTGAGGCTTGTACTTGTTGGTAGAATCCTTGTCTCCAAAATCTCTGCAATGTAGCCAGTGATTGGTACCTTATCATAACTGATAGGCCAAAATAAAATGTATCTGTAAGCTCGAAGAGGAAAAAAGCAAATTACAGAAGGAGAACGAAATGAGAAGTCAGTAGATGGCAGGGGGAGTATTACAGAAAAGAAATATGACAGAGGAGTTGGAGAGAGGCTGAGAGAGGGAAAAAGTGGGGTCATCTTGAGGGCCAAAACAACCTGGAACCCATTACCCAGAGCACCCAGTGGGACCCTTCCACACAACCACACTCCCCCATTTACAGTTCTCATGATGTCATACTACAACAAGCCGCTACACTCTCCTATATAACGGCACACAGACCTGGTGAGACAGCCAGAGATAAGCCTGATGAATGTTTTTCAGCTCTCAAAGAACTAGACGTAAGAATAATCCTGGTACTTCATGCAGACAGATACAGTCAAACAGGTTAGTGAGCAAGAACCTTTTTGCTTGAATGTTCTGGAGATTTGTAACACAAAACAACTACTCTACTACCTTATATTGTATAATGTACATGTATATCTAATATTACATATTAATGCAACTAAAGTTTAACACTTGACAATCTATTAACTGCCAGCTGTTTTAAATTTAGGATTTGAAACCTTTCAACTAAGACTTTTCGTCAATGGACCTTCTTGGAGCAATGGTACATTTTCAAAATCAATCAATCAGAAGCAAATTCAATTTTATCTGTTTTATCAAGACAAAACGAGAGCCCAGATCAGGGTCTAAAAGGTCTTTCTGCACAACTTAGTTTGCTTTTTTTTATACTTGAAACTTATTCTGAAGTTGACTTACAGGTGTATAGCAGATAAGTTCAAACGTCTTTTGACAGTATTACTCTATCAAGTACTTCCCCTGTTTTCAACTTTGTACAACACATTCGGCTTAATGAACTTGAGCAAATCCCTTTGCTGTAACACTCACCAGACTGAAATGTAAACCTTCAAGTTTAGTTCCTTACGGCTACGAAAAACACAATGAATGAAAAGGCGCTCGAAGCTGAAAGGCATTCTCCAAGTGCAGCAAGAGCTCGTAGTAAACAGTTTACTTACTGTAGAACAAGGCTCATATATTGAAGAGAAAGAAAGAAAAACCACCAACCTCCAATCCCTCTTAGTCTGTGTACACTTACAAAAGTGAGAGAGGAGGCTTGAGCGAAAAGAGAGCATTAGAGGGATAGAGAGAGACGGAGGAAGAGAGGAAGTGAGAGAGAGAGATCTCTACATCAGTAGAGAAAAAGCATAAGGAGGAGAGATAGAGTGAGGAAGATGGAAAGGAAAGAGACAAGAGTGAGGGGAAAAAACAGAGACTCATAGATCTCTTCCAAATGCAAAGGGTACCCCCATATTAGGTTATGGCCCATGAAAATCCAGCAACCAAGAAGGGACATCTTATCAGCCCACTCTAAACACACAAGACGGAGGAGACACTGGTATACGTGATTTCAATCGATCCTCCTCTAGCAGCCTGTTCAATGTGTAAACAATGTCTTTCTTGACAAAACGCAAATAAGACCTCTGTATTTTGATTAGGTGTTTATACACAGAACCTGAAAATTAACCACTGAAGCCTCTTTTTCAAAGCTTACATCAGTCACGTTGGCCTAATCCTAGAGTAATCCACATTTTTCCAAGACAATCAATTCTAAGTGTGTTAAGTCAATCAAAGTCAGGAGGTAATTTTGCTAAAAGACAAAAAGAAGTTTATAACAAGACAGAGTGCTCTATTAATTTCAAATTTGACATTAACAACATGACTTGTGCTTCTGTGTTGAATTCAGAAAATGGTTTTAAAAAAAAACCTGGTCCCCAGTAGCCTCATTAATGTATTTTAAGAGGAAAATAATACTGTCAAAAAAAAATAAAAACTGGACATTTCTATTGATCTGTGGTGTGTCTTTTCGAATGATATATTACACCATGTGAAGTGATGTTATTTAGCACATCTATTGCCACATTCATATACTGAACATATCATTAAACACTTGTTGCAATGAGAACTGTTCATATTAATACAATACTTACAATACTTTTCCGTATGTAAATTACAAGCTAAAACAGTAAAATATGGTGACTGTGCAGTAAAGCAGGACCCTCCATATCCCCCCCCTCCTGCGTAAAACCTGATTAAGTCTTATTGAGCCCAAATTGCCTTTGAGGTGTCATAATGGCTAAGCAATATCCACGTTCCAGCTTGGCTTTTCAACGGGTCAGATGACGCTGTGGAGCCATTAAACCAATAGAGACTAAGGTATGGCCACTTGATCCTTGTTATTAGCTTTGCCCTGGTGACTGTTTCTATGCCAACCTCTAATTACAGACCAGTGTTGCAGCTAATGGTATAGCCCCAAGCAGATTTTATAACAAACTCTATATTTGACATGTATCAATACACTCTCTGTTGACCCATCAGACACTGTTCACTATTAGTAAAGGTGAGTTAACATGTGAATTATAAAGCAATAACAGCAGCACTCTTTGATTACAGTTACATGGGCTAGCAAGACTTAAAACAAAATATATACAACTATGGAGATGGACAATTTTACCCAACAAACACGATCACCAGTTGTTGTAAATTATCCCAACAACATTTTAGGGACAATTATGAATCATCTCACTATGGCATATAATTATATATATTTATATAATTATAATAATTATCAAAACAACAAAAAACTAAATATTGCATTATCATAAATAAGATAATTGACATTTTTAACAAAATTAAATTCAATCAAAATTAAATTCAATTGATGTACAAATTCAAAGCAAAACCCTTGGTAATTTCTCCTCTAATCAGTAATTGCAGTGTAACTGAACACAGACACACATAATTACAACAGGAACGGGTCTAAATGAATATTGTATCTTCTATTGAATCTCTTTAATCAAGTGGAAAAATTGATTTGTTTCATGCCCAGTTGACATCAAAGTGGTTTTCAGAACAAAGCAAACAGCTGGCCAGCCTTCGGTCTTTGCTTTGCATTTCTTTGATCAATACCCAGTTAATGAGACCAGCCTCCTGGGCCACTATTGAGGGATTCAGATTCATGTGTTACAGGCTACTACATTTATTACATAAATTGCCTTTAGAACAAACAACGTCCTGCAATCAATATTAAGTAAGACAATGATACAGTTGATGTGGTGCTGTCTTCTTCAGTGGCTGAAAAGTGTGCACAGTCACAGAAGAAGACAGCATAATAATTCTAGAAACTGCAGATGCCATGTTTATTTCAAAAGCTGTGCTGCCCTCTGGTGGACATGCAAACACCAAAAACTAAACACCATCTGCATCTGTACGAAGTCTAATCAAGGCAATTGAACGGTCAACTTTGGTAGCTGGAAGATGACAGAATTCAGATTAAGGCTTTCAGATTAATTTATTTCTTTTAACAAACAAATGCTGATAAAGGTGATTGAGGTAATTGACTAAACTGATTAAAAATATTATTTTAATTATCAATTATAGAGCTGTATTAAACAAACACTGCCTTGTTCCAGTTTCTAAATTGTTAGGATTTGTTGTTTTTGTCAAACAACATAAAATTAAGAAAATGTGCAAATCCTTACATTTGACAACTTACATTTGTCAGTTATTACAATTGTCATCAATTAATATTAGCCAATCAACTAACTGATTAGTCAACTCATTGTTTCAGCACTTTGCTGCAGCAACAAAAAAATAACAAGGACAACTATTCAAATGTTCAGTATCACAAAAGTGTTATGGTGAAACTCATACACACACATACAGTCACACACACGCCACAAGCATGCAGATCAAAGAGCAACAGGAAGTACAGTTTGTATGTAAGAGTTTCTGATTTCTCATGAAACATAAATCATGACTCAGGCTTCAGCTGCCAGGTGTTCCCATACTTAAAATATTCAACAATTCAAGTTCATCTGCAGCATAAAATATTCTCTTTTCCACTAGATGGCACCAAAAGCTGACTTTCGATATATCACTGCTCATACCAACTCAAATCTATTTTAATATAGCTCCATTCACACCTTTTACAATTATATATCAAAAGAGAAAGCAGATGAGTAAATAGAAATGGAAATGCTTATCAATTTAGATCAAAGCGTAAGAAGTACAGCACATGCACATTCTGATTAAAGATTACAAGATACTTTCTTAATAAGATGTGACATTGCCTTTGGCAATGCATTTTAATACTGTTAAATGAAAACAAAAAAGCATTTAAAACTATTACTGTACAGCAGCCTGAAAGGTTAAGGGTTTAATATGGATAAATCCCCTCTGGTTGACCTCTCAAATTCAGTCCAAGAGCTGAGACGGGGAGGTGGCAGGGTATTTTTTACATCAATTGTGCTATTCTTTAAGTGCAACAATAAAAGCATGACACACAACTGCTTTTTTGTGGGAATATTGTTGGTTCTTTTCCATCCAAATGCTATTTTTCTAAATCACACCAGCAGGTGTTCGTGGTGTTAATGGGTTATCTTCAATACTAAAATGCGATTACATGACTGGAGGAGTGCAGAGACAGTGTAACACATGTTGCAGCCATGTAGTCAGAGTGCTGTGAGCAGAGATGCAATGTGTAACATGAGGGTGATGAAGCTGGGAGAGGTCAACAAAACAGAAAGTCCGTCACCTTGAAAGGAAGTTGTGGGATTGTTTACATTTCTTTTATTGTATGTGTTTCTAATGGGAAATTATAAAAGTTTAGGTTGTGTTTCCGGAGAAGTTCCACATAATGCCACAATATTATGCATTTCTCAGATTATCACCCAAAAAGTGACATATACAGTATAGGCTATGTGGTATTGATCAGGAGTTGAAGTATTCTGTATTCACATCAGGGGGTCAAAATTCTCCAATGTTTTTTTTTTTTGTGTGTTGGCTCCACATAGTTTAACAACCTCTGCTCTGGATCTCTGTTTGGACACTTTCCCAGTTTGAGGAGCAGTGTCATTTTCCCACAATATCGCAGAGATGCGAGAGGCCCGAGCTAACACACACACACCCGCACATTTTAACCTCACAAAGGGAAAACTCACCCGCATGCAGTTTTGACACCCTTGCGTCACCCCACAAAAAACAAATAGATGGAATGTGGTTCAACAAAAACAAGTGCAGCAGACACATGAAATCCTGTGCAGTCAATTCAAGTGGACTCAAACAGCGATGGAGCTTGGAATGGCATCTTGCCATGTTTAAGAGCAGAGAGGTCACATTATTTAAGATACATAGTTTCATTTTGAAAAAAAACAGTACTCCTTACAAAGGCATGCTAGATATTTACTGTCCTACCCGTTTCTGTGCAAGCAGACATCTGACTAAACACACATACACACACACTCACACACTAATCTCGAGCTAAGCTGCAACACCCAGCTGGGTGAGATTGGCCCGCTCGGCACATTCCTTTGTAGTGGCACAACACACAGAGAGAGAACATAAGGGTGATAGACACAAGGTTAAATGAGTGTGACATACATGGACGGTAAGTGTGTGTGTGTGTGTGTGTGTGTGTGTGTGTGTGTGTGTGTGTGTGTGTGTGTGTGTGTGTGTGTGTGTG
>JBBPCS010062138.1:0-17468 GCA_037974645.1 Hollardia meadi
GTTAAGTGTCATGAGATAACTTTGTTGTGAATTGGCGCTATACAAATAAAATTTGATTTGATTTGATTTGATTTCTCAGGGGCAGAGCTGCTCTGCAGGTGGAAATAATTGAATTGGTTCACCCAAACTTCAATGGATGCAACCATGGAAACATGAATTGTAAACTGGCGAACTTGAATGGTTTGAAAAATATGAATCTATAATGAACGTGGAAGCTCAGTTAGGGTATGTGATAACTCTAGCAGTATTTCCATTTGCAGATAACCTCAGTTACTTGCTCATACCTTTTATTCTTTTAATGTTTCTAAGCTAGATAAAGATTGTCTATTTGTCTATTCACATTAACATTTAACCAACCAGAGAGATGATTTATACCCTCAGAACAGCTCATCTGATTGCACAACTCCAATCCACTGTTGTTTCAGCTCTGTAGGACACAGTTTGATGGTTCACATGATATGCTAGCCTAGTTGTTTGACTGGAATGACTAAAGTTAAAGCTGACCACAGAGTCAAGAAAGTCAAGTGGTCTCCATTAACAACTCCATTAACAGCTAATAGTGTGGAGAGCCAGATTACTAATGCATAGTAATGCATGGCATTAGTAATGACAGTGTGTATTGTATTGTTGTATTATTATTTGGTCAATTCATTGATTTGATTAAGGCCAATTAAAATGGCAATTCATTTGTTTTAAAAATAGTAGCCTTCTGAAGTGCTTTGAGTTGTTTCTCTTGTTTTTTATTACCCCATGTCTCCGTGAGATGTCAGTTCCTGCCTCCAGCTGGATCTAAATGTGAGCAAGTTGAAGCAAAGGCCAACTATGTGGTTTGTGGTGTTTCAACATGCCGGTCACGCCATGCCCTCTTGGGTGTGATCTTATTTCTGTGGCCATGATTGCAGTTACAGAGAACTCACTTTATTGAAGCACAAACAGGGGTGTTTGTCTAAGTATTAGGAACAAGACCTCTGAATGATTGTCTTTCAGAGGGAACACCGGATACATTCCTTTTGTAAGGTATTACTTTATGTATGGATGAGGAGTTACAGGTGTTCTGCTAAGACCCTTTCCTGTTACAGTGCAGGGTAATAATGCAGTGGCTTTATCTGTCCAAATAATTGTCACCTTGAAAAAAGGTACGTCATATATGTAAAGCAAGATGGAAGAACACAACCCCAGATTAAACATGACTGACGTTATAAAAGTTTATAAATCTAAAAGAAAATCTTAAAGGTTTTTTCAGTGTCTGGTTGTAAAGCTGCACTAGACCTTTTTGATAATTGCACACTCTGACTATTTATAGCAGGGGTGCCCAAACTTGCCCTGGGATAACTGCTAATCCCCTCCCTGGGAAGGCCAAAACTTATTGTATTATATGGTTAAGATGCAAAATGGTACTAGGATCCCAAGTTATCCTAACTGACTGACTTACTGTACAAATTGTCACTCTGCCCCCGTTCTCAGATTATAACAATAATTCATAATCATGGATCCTACATATTTAAAGAGCATTTTTATCTCACGAAAAATAAAATGGCATAAACATTATCATTCATGAATTATTTTTTTAAATGCATTTTTAAATTTTTTTTTGTTAGAACCATGTGGCAGGCCAAATTGAACCTTATGGCGGCCCAAATGTGGCCCACGGGCCCCACTTTGGGCAGCCCTGTTTAATAGCAAGATAAGCACATGGTGCAACTAATAACTTTAACGGTGCCTGTTCCATTTACAGTATGTGTACCAGTGATTATGATAGTGTGCCAGGCTCAAAGAACTAGTACATCTAAATGTAAATCATACCTAAAGGCTATTAATTACACCTGTGTGTTTCCTGTTATGGCGTGGCATGTTCGTTATGGAAAAGGTAGGCATATAATTGTTTTTCCTTTTTGCCCACAAGGGCGCAGAACAACAAAACAAGCTGACAGACCAATAGCCATGGCATATTATTGCTTTGTAAAGATGGCTAGCATGTTAGGAAGGATGTGTTTATTCCCATCCAGCAGATATGGAACAACATTAGCATTCATTTGGAGCTGTGTTTCTGGCCAACTGGCAAATGTAAATCCATAATTCACTCTTCTTTTAGCTCTCTTGGTCCCAACTACTGTGGAAAATAGGTTATCTGGCTCTTAGCTTGCTAGGTGTTGTCTTTGTTCAGTAGGTAGCTAGCTAAAAGTAAGCTAGCTACTTACTTTTTTTGCTGTAAACTAGCTGTTTGTTGCTGCTAATGAGCTACAAGTTGTTGCTAAATGTTGCTTGGAGCCTAAGTTATTGACCTTATTCCTAGCCCCCATGATACCTTGCATGAATTCTGGGCGCGACTTCCGTCCTGTCACTGAGCCGTAACCGCCGTTTTCCATGGTAACGGTACACAAATCCTCTTTCTGAGAGCGATTTCTGTCACACTACAAATAGTTATCACATTTATTCGCCTTACTAACTGAATTGCCTTGGTTACTATTACACACTGCAGCAGGTTCATTTTTCTGTTTGGACAAATAGTTATCTCTTCCCTCGAGCTCTTTATCACTGGTGTTATCTCTCCCTGTGTGACTCCCTTCTCCTCCTCAGGAGAAAAGGTCAAAAGGGGTTTCCGTCCATGTAATTTTTTCTATCGAAATCCTCTTCTTCCCTTTGTAGTTTCTGCATACAGGATCTTCATATAATGTGAGGCAAAGTATGCCTACGCTTTCTTAGACTGTGAGGAATTTAAAACAAAGCATTGCCTAATAATGTCTCTGCACAGATTACCAATTATGTTTGCACATAAACACATGAAAAATGTGTGATTCTGTAGATAGTGCAAAGCAGTAAAAGGATTATGTTCAGGTTCGTGTAGCCACAGTGAACATGTTACATGCTAAGATGATGCTATAAGTTCCTGTATAGGGATTCAATGCCTTGCTCAAGAACTCCTAAGTAGGGCAGATGTTTGTGAGAAAAGTGCTTGAGCAGTTATCCTCTGGCAAAACGGCAGCCTGTACACACTGGGTGGGAATATACAATAAGTAGGAACAATTAATTTGTAATTGCTTTATATAGAGTTTTATTACCTGTTTTGAATGATTGGACTAACCTGATTGAGCCATGTAAGACTCGGGAACAAGATTCATATAGGCTACAACATCAAAAATGGCCCTGTGACTTTGTCTCATTGGCTTTTGATCCCACTAATGCACTCTGGGTCTTTCAACCCTCAAGCATGATGCACACACAAAGTCCTTCTTTCAATGGACAAAGTAAATAAACACGGTAGTGTATAGTCAGTAGCTTTTATCAAACACCATTCAACCATTTTGATCTTGTATCATTAGGTAAACTTGAGTTAACTGGTAATTCAGCATCTGTGTGGCATCATGGGAATTTGGTATCAATACTATTCAGTATACTACTTTAAGTATACTACTATACTAACTAGTTGTTTCCTGATAGTATACTAAACTAGAAACTAAACTATACTAACTTGTGATCTGATGTGTGATCTTGATGTCTTTTAAATAAAGCCATCAAGATCTAAAAACTTATGTAAAGGAAATAAAATATCTCATTTAACTTTAAACTGGGTTTGGAATTAGGACATTTCAGCATCCAATATTCATTCAGTTTTCAGTATTCATTATGAGAATGAGCTTAATTTTTCATGCTGTTAATACAGCAGTTCCCTGGATGTAGTTTAGCCTAATTAACTCACAGATATTCAAAAAAGCTTTCTGCCAAAAAGAGGTAGTGTCTTTCCAACGGCAGATATTGATCAGCCATAATTTTTCTCACGAACCATTCCCTACTAGTCTGGAATCTATTATGTTGTCTGTTTCCGTTGAGCTGAGGGCACTTACATTTCCTTTGCCAAATTTCTGAATAATCTCTCCTCCGTGCGACATACTGTATGATCTTCCTTCACTGTCCTTTGTTTTGCATAACCTGCCTGCAAACACATCTGCAAACACATCTGTAAACAAACAGGTTTTCCTGAAAAACACTGGACATTGGATGTCACATTGACATAAGTATTGACCTGTGAATGCAGTATTGAACATGTATGCACTTCTGCACTATTCCTCATAGAAATGCTTTGAAAAATATAATAAGTATAATATATTAAGTGTCACTGTTCATACATTGAGATGACTGCCGTTTCTATGTTTTTCCATCTGCCCACCCATATATCGTCTCAAACATCCAGACAGAGCTGAGAAATGGAAATGGCATGCTCAGGGCTAGAGGAGGAAAATAAACCCTTGATGTTAGAAGGGTTTAGGCGTTGGTGGGACTGTGGGATATTGCAGTCATTTGGACAGATTTATTTTGAATAAAGCAGCGTAGTATGAACAACGATAGGAAAAGTTTTATTCTAAAGTGGATTCCTTTCTTTCGGAAGTTAATGAACGCAAGGGAAAAGGTTTTGACAGATTTTGTGCTTTGGAGCTTAAGGTATTTAAAATCAAAGTTAGGACTTCCCATGCTAGGATTTTAGTTAGTGCACTTACTCAAAAGTTTCTGTTGTGGAAATATACGAAAGTAGTCAGGAGTTCAGTGTGGCTTAATTTGATGAATGTTGTTTTATTATTATCACTATGGGTTGAAGCTTAAAATGAGCCATTTCCGGTGTGTTGCTATTTAGCATCAAGTATGAATGAGATTGATCTTGAATGGTCTCCCTTTGGACCCTCTTTCACTGAAAATCCCTGATACAAAATAGAGATTTATGGCAGAAATTTTCCTCATCTTAGTCTCTAGTTTTAGTTTTCTGATGCTATTTGTCCTGTTTATTAGTGCATGGCTGTTTGACCTTGGCTGTATAGCTTCATTGTGCATGGCCTTTTCAGTTAGAGAACAAAATCTTCATTGCTCTTCAACAGGGACAAGTAGGCGATTGCAGCCCAAGGCTACCACGTTATTCATGAGAAAAATTATTCAAAGATGACGCAGTCTTTTTGTTACGTTGCCTAACATGCCTTTGGTTTGAATTGACATGCATCCAGATGAGCAATGGTTTTCTCATGTTGTTTGATTGATGATTTTGTGGTCTGTTTTATACTCATCTATGTTTGCAAGAAGAAAGCCAGCAACAATACAAACATCTCAGGGCATCAGGTCCATGCTTCTTCTCCCCTTGGGCAAATTCATTCAAAGAATTCAATTATCTTGACTAGTTTATAATGATATTATTGCTAGCCTTCCCCTGACTTTGTGTATTTAGTGCAAGTAGGTTGATAGATACAAAGGTGCTGGTTAGGGATGCACAATATATAATATCAGGGCTCTGTGGTTGAATTTGTGCAAGTCCATGATAATCAGGCTGTACCATGGTACTGCTACCACTACTGCGTTAGTCATTGTGTTTGAAAGTAGCACTTTTTCTTCTTCGCTGGCTCAGTTGGTCTCTCTTTCCCTGCCTGCACTTTCATCATCACTGCACACACGCACTGATGATGAAACGCGTGAAACAATCTAAAACAAACAATAGGTTTTACAGAGTGCCAAAGATGAAGCGGTCTATAGCAGATTATTTTAAAAGTCAAAATCAGGAGAGAGAGGAGGTGGCAGGTAGAGAGAGAGAGCCAACGAGAGGTCCAGACTCAGACACAACGGATGTCGGCTGCAGTGAGAATACAGTTGCTGACAGGGAGAGAGAGACTGAGCCAAAGAAGAAGAAGGTATTTTTTCAACAACAATGGCGAACGCAGTACCTGTGCTGCGGTACGAGGGGAATGCTACACTGTGTGTGTATTGTAGGCAATGTGGCCTATTGTTTGCGGGCAACACTAACTTTGTTACCGGGTCAACACAGTTTAAACTTGAAACTGTTAAGTTACACCATGACAGCAAGAAACACAGAGACTGCAGAGACCGATGCATCACTACAAACACTGAGCCCCTCCCCTTCCTTGCAGCAGTCAGAGGAGAGTAATCGAATCATAGGAGAATGAAATGATCATAAAATTCAACACTGCCTATAACATTGCCTAACAGGAACTCCCATTCACACAATTCAAAACCCTGTAAATACATTAGCTTCAAATAAGCCAAACTACAAAGTGCTACATATAAGTGCAGGATGTAAGTGCAATTTTTTTAAATTAAAAAAAAAAAAAATTATTATAAACCATCATCTTCTTAGCCAAGGTACAGTCGGAAGAGATGGGTTTTTAGCCTGCGGCGGAAGATGTGTAGACTTTCTGCTGTCCGGACGTCAATGGGGAGCTCGTTCCACCATTTGGGAGCCAGGACAGCAAACAGTCGTGATTTCGTCACGTGATTAATACCATGCTGTACCAAAAAAAAATGGTGCGACCAAATCCTGTGCTGGTGCTACCAGTGGAAAAGTTAGTCTAGAGCCCTGTAATATAAATTATTAGCCCAGTATTGGGAAATTTATCAGCCAAAAATGAAGTTGCAGCCAATAAATGGAGCCAGTAATACAAAACTGTGTTCTATTTACCTCTGAAGTTTGTAGTTGGAGCTGGGAATAATATCACACCTGAGTTAACTGAGTTCCATTGAAACAAGTTGAAAAACCCAAATGGATTGCTCTCGTCAGGTTAACCATTGTTAGCAATACCAGTTGATAACAATGGATTACGTGATATTTTGTGCATACATACACTGCAGCAACATTTCCAAAGATAAATGTTGGACACTTCTGTGTGAATGTCTGAGTTAATGAGACACAAATAAGACATAAGTGCGAATAAAGAGTATATTTTACAGCTGTCACTACTATTGATGTGCGGAGCAGCCATCTTGGATTTTGAGGTCAGGGTTGGTGAGGTTCTCCTGACTTTCTGAGTCGGAATTGAAATTTCGAACTGAGAGCTTGGAAATTCTGTTGTTTCAACACAAGAAATCCTATTGGAGCTACGGAATATTAAATCATCCATCCTTGGTAACTACATTTTAGCCTTGCTTACCCTCAGGTGTGCATAACTACAGGTTGTTAACTCTTTTAATACAAAAATGTAAAACTATCGGTTATCTTATTGGTATTGGCCATGAGAAGCAGGTAATCATTGGTTATGGGTATTGGCCCTATTACCAGTGATCAGTCGCACTGGTAATAGTGTTTAAAAACATGCACCAACTGCTAAGCTAAGCTCTGAGCTCATGGGTACACTGGATTACTGTACACATTTTAATTTTTTGATTTAGTGTGACACTGTGTTTCTGCAAATGAGTAGTAAATTCAGCTCATCTGGGTTCGATGGCCAACAGAGATTTTGCTGAGAGAATTTCACTGATGAATATGTAAAAGCACTGATTTATCTGTGCACAGTAATTTCCTGCCCAGACATTTTTTCTGGTCACAGAACATGTTGTGGTATGATTAGTTCTTTCTTGGACCATGAAATGGGGTCATTCAGTGCAGACTAAGGAAATGCAGCTAAAAGACATCGGAACTATTTAAATGTGAAATCAGAGTTGGTCATGTGTTTGTCCTGATCTTTCTATGTGTTGAGGACTCATTAAAGCATGTTTTTCTCCAATAATGACTTTATAAATTTAACTTTGACCTTGTGTTTCACATTTTGGTTACAAAATGTCTATTATCCGTGCACCAAGTTGTCCCCTATTTCAGTATTTAAAAACCTTGTTACTTGTATGACTAAAGAGGTTTCTGCAGGAGATTGACTCATAGACTTAAACTCATACATTGTCTTATCAGGCTAACTTGAAGATGTCATGAGGAATCATGGTTGGGTTTTCCTTTTGCTGCTAGGGTAAGAATTACAGTACATTGATAACAGCTGGGCTTCGTTGTCTGTTTTCTGAGCTGTGAGGATGCTGAGTTGCCACTGACAGGCCAACCATCTCACACCCTATGATTAGGGATCAGTAATGCCTGAGGGTAGGAGACAGACTGCAAATAGCATCTGCTTCCTGCAAACACATCTTCAGATTGGGTCTAAAGATTTGGCCTGAAAAAACATTGTTTGATCCTGACTAAAAATGTCAAGACAATGAATCAGTTGTTTTTTTTTGCATGCTTGTTTTGTGCATTTGTCTCTGTCTATAATGAGGAATGTGATTGAGGCCTACTGGGTATTGTAGTAACTTTTGACAGTTAGAACTTTACTGTAAGTATAAAAGGGCTTTTTCTTGACCAATATTGGTTGAAGTTGAAACTTTTTACTTTAAAATAACTTTCAAGATTGACCGAAGATACACTATATGTGTTAATTTACAGAGACTTAAAGTTTCAAATCAAATCAAATCAAATTTTATTTGTATAGCGCCAATTCACAACAAAGTTATCTCATGACACTTAACATGTAGAGTAGGTCTAGACCACACTCTTTAATATTAGTTATTAATTATTAATATACAGAGACCCAACATTTCCCCCATGAGCAAGCACTTGGCGACAGTGGCGACTGGATTCTGTTTTTACATCCCTGCTATTGAAGAAAGTGACTGGCACTGCCAGAGCCCAGTAGATTTTCCTTGCAGAAGGCTGACTGGCAGTGGGTGTTAGGTATCTTAGATCACATTACACCATAGAGTCTGCTGGCTGGTGGACAGAACAAGACCTCTGAGGTGTTTGTGTGTGCATCTACTTGTGCTAATGAATTAGAATGATTCTACCAAGCAATGTAAACATCCTCCATCTGTACAGTACATGTGTTCATGGTGTCCTGGAGAGAGTCTGTGTGTGTGTATGTGTGTGTGTGTGTGTATATATATATATATATATGTGTGTTTCCATGTGTGGTCAGGTTTAGGTGAATGATCAGGTTGAGCCGGTTTCTTACTGTCAGCTTCAACCCTCTGTCTGTCAGCCAAACAGATTTCCCAACAGCCCTCGTCTTTACAAATGAGTGCCCCAAGGTATTCCCAAGACAAATTCCAACCTGTCTCTTCAGTTTGCAGTTGATCCGGAGCTAAATTAGACGTCTTCCCTATTCATTCATTGACCATTTTCCAGAACCAAGTGAAACCTGCTTTCTTAAGCTCAACTTTGTAGTCAAAGGGCACATAAGCTTGCACCACATACTGATCTTTATGGAGCGTCTGATCTGGAGTCAAGACGCTCGAAAAAAGTTCTTGCCTTGTCCAAATCTGTCAGTACAAAGCTGTAGATAAAAATAGCATGAAAGGTACATTGTTTTGTCCTTTGGAAACAAAACAGGTTCTCCAAATGGGAGGTGTTTGGTTTCTGCAATCACCAGGCATCGATTGAAAACTACACTGCTTTGGTTTATGTCTGGCAGTACATTCTAGCTCAAAAGTAAACACAGTTGAATTCTCTCTGCTTTAAGTATCTGGATTAGCCCAGCACTGTTTGCAGTTGATCTGCACCTCTTCATCTTCTCAAACAGACTGTGTGGCACTCCACAGTTTCCACCCCACGCTCTTAACTCTCACCACCACTACCCGGAGATGCAACCAGAACCAGAAGTCAGAGCAAACTTTTTCCCTCTCCAATGGCTCTGCTCTCACACCAAGCCTTCAACTCTGGTGGTCCTAAAGAGAGATTGATGAGGCTCTCCTCCATTACTCAGTGACTTTAATGAGAGCAGCCCCAGTGAAAGCACTGGGCGGAGGGGGAGACAGGGTGATGGAGCAGCAATTGGGCTGAAGGCAGTCACATAGATACAATGTCGCTGACATCATCTTGCATCTCACACTGCACAGCAAAGTTGGCACAGTGAAGGTGGCTGGCACCCTCATTGGCTCTGCTGCATTTGTTCATTGCTGTTGCAATGTGTTTGTGTTGGCTCCGCTCATGGCACAGGACAGAAAGGAGAAATAGCAAAATGTCAAATATGGAGTAACAACACTGTTGTCACCACCGAGGGTGATGCTATAAAAGTAAAATTCATGGTTCTTATGGAAGTGTCCATGATGTACACACTTGTAGCTCTGAGCTAGTTTGAATCGACCCTGCAACTTATTTTCAGCTCAGCGGCACCCTGTCTTCATGCACAGCCAAAGGGAATGAGATGTATTGAGGTTGCTTTACGTTACAGTCTTTATTCAAGCATGAGCAGGTCCTGAAATTACCTTGAATGTGTGTGTGTGTGTGTGTGTGTGTGAAAATTTCTACTCTCTCTGGCTTAATTGTGTAATTTACTCATCTACAGAGCTCATTAGATTTAACCTTGCAGCACAGCCTCAGGTGCTTTCTCTCACCATCTTTTTTATTCTGTCCCAACCTCTTTGCCCTTTCTTCCCCTCCACTGAGTCTTCCCTCTTTTATCCCCACCCTTCTTCTCTTCTATTCTCCTTCTATACACTCCCCTCCTGTCCCCTGTATTTTGTTTTCTCCTAGTTTTCCAGTTTTTTCTTTTTCAATATCTATCTAGCTAACATTATTTCTCATATACTTTCAAGTCTCCTTTTCCATCTATTGAGAGGTGAATTTGTATTTTGCATAATGCTTTTATTACATTCCCACCCACCTATTCCCACTCATTATGTGATTGTACATTTTAAATTTTTTGTTTACAACACATCAGAGACATTTTGAAAGGAATTCAGAGATGAAAGCAAAGAGACTGATGGTGTTGAGACATGAGAATAAAGTGGTGCAATACATTCCGAGGTTTTACAGGTTGCACTGTTAGTCTGTTAGCAGACAGGAGAAAGTACTACTACTACTACTACTAGTAGTACTAAGACTAAGAGAAGCAGTGGCATGACTCAACATTGTCCACTTTTTAAACTTGATATTTTCCAGCTGGTGCTCCTGTGGAGAGATGATGAAACCCATGTGAGCACACTATTTCTGTGCCGGCCTTCACCATAGTGAACATTTCTCATGCAAACCCCATTTTAGTGCACAGCTTGAATGGCACTGCCTCTCTCTTCATACTTCATTGTGGGTGGGTACCCCGGAAGTTATATACAACGATATTATGTTTGGAAGTCTCAGTTGCCAGTAGAAAGGCAATGTTAGAAAAGTATGAAAATTACAAGGTAGAAACACAAGGAAGAGACATTCTGGATGTCCATCTTTTTGACACAAAACACAGTTTTGGAGGGAAAGTGAAACGATGGTGACTGGAATCATTTTCAAAACCAAGTGTTTTCACAGACTCAGAGACGGTGATTTGTGGGGTTATATCAGGGAGGTCCAAAGAGACTAATTGAGAGGCTATTTATGCTTGAGACAAATAATATTGTGGGATCAGTGTCCCTCAATCTGAATAATCTCAGACTCCATGATCTGACTCTCTTAGTCCAGAAGAGTGACATTAATGCAGGAAGTCTGTTTCATTGACATTATGCAAATAAACACACATCTGCAGACTTCCACTAGCAGGCTGTTGAAAGTATGTGAGTCAGGCGTCTCCATTGGCCTTTGGCTTTGAATGCTGCTTATGCCGCCAAGCCTCAAGACAGCGAAAAAAGCAGCCGAGTGGCCATGTGTGTTTCTTCCTAACTCTGCTGTTACAACTGACACAAGACGCACACCAAGATACAGAAGCAAATTGCAGTTGGAATTTTAAAAAATCTGCTTTTTTCTATTAATGACATAGTTCATCATGATTCTGTAAAAAACGAGATTTCGGAAATGAGATAATTCAGTATTATCTCAATAACTGAGAAGACTTGATGTGTGCTTGTCAAGTTGCACATTCTAACATTTCAAAGCAAGGCTGTAGTAAAACTGGATTGAATTAAGTCACTGTGTCATGTTGGCCCTCTGTGCCAAGCACAAATCATCTCCTCCCCTGATTTATTGAGATCCAAATGTCAGCATTATGTATGATTACATTAAAATATAATATATTTGCTTAGATAACACATATTTATCTCTCCAACCTCCTGTGAATCATTTGCTAAACGTTAATATGTGTGTTACACAGGGTGTGGTCCATGATGAATTTCTATAGAAGTTGAAGACTGTATGCTGGCATCATCAAGATGCAAACAATGTGCACAAGTGCTTAAAATGAGTGCACATGCTCAGCAAACCTTGGATTTGATTAAAATGCACAGCTTAATGTTTGCAAAGCAAAGGGAAGCCTATTATCTTAGAACAGTTGTCAGCACTACTGTATATGAGTATAGTGAATACTTTTACCATGGCTCTGTGGTGTACTTTGCATAAATGCTCAAGCAAAATAAACATACAATCATACTTATGAAGATGGAACAAGTGGCAAATGGGACCTGTTTTTAAACAGACACATACAGTATGTGTAGTTTGGACATAAAGACAGAACACTAGGCAGCACATTAACTCTGGACAAAATCCTGGGAAAATGTGATTGCAACCATGCCATTATGTGGTGAGAATTCCCAGGGAACTCACCAGCCTGGATCGTAAAAGTATAGCACAGCCGTTACAAAATGATACAGACATCTCAGAAAGCAGAAAAGAGGTTATGTAGGTGAGCTATGAGATGAGCAGGTTGTTCATTTTTACTCTGGTGAGACTCTTTCCAGATAGAAGAAAGAAGCTTACTCATGTTAAAACCCTGGTGTGCAGCTTTGATCTTTGAACGCTTCGCTCCACTGCACTGACCTCGATGTGATTTCAAGATACATCCTTTTGATGTGGAGTCAGATACAGTATGCTACCACTAGGGATGAACATTTTAAGTAATTTACGTACCTGAGTACTCACATTGAATTATTATTGAGTACTCAAGTACTCGAGTCTAACATAATAATAGGGTCAGAAATGAACACCACCCAAGTGGAAATGGGGGTAGGGGTTAGGGATAGTGAAAGAGACTGATCTTACACTACTGTCGATAGTAGAGGTCGACCGATGGGCTATTTTCCCTCAATGTCAGTAATTTCAGTTGAGAAGTTGACTGGTGGAGGCTGCGCAACCATCAGCCACTTTCAGAGCCAATCTGCCAATGCGGATAGTTTGTAAATCGTCTTATCTAAGACACTTAATAAGCCAAACCGATTAATCTGTCTACCTCAAGTCAATAGTAATTGCTACCTCATCAGCATGTTCCAGATAACCCCCAATTTCACCACGGTTTCCTTATAACGTTATATTTCTTGCTTCCTGTGCAGGGTTAGTGAGCATTTCCCCAACTATGAAGCAAACTCCTTAATCACTCTGAGATGGTAGAATGCTGTTATTGTTTTCTTCACTGGCTAAAGGTTTGACTTTTTAAATCTGCGCAAAAGGTCCTCTGTTGTGTGGCTTTGCTGATGCAGAATGCCTCTTACATCACATAATGTGTCCTGCACGGAGGAAAACAAATGATAATCATGTGATGGATGTACTGTGATCAGAGCCCATGCTGTGGACAAAGTAGGAGTAGTTCCTTTGGACAAGAAATTCATGGAAGCTCACCTGGTAGAGCGAGTGCCCCATGTACCAAGGCTGGGTCCTTACCACAGTTCTCCCCGGGTTCGATTCCAGCCTGCGGCCCCTTCCTGTCTCACTTCAGCTGTCCCTATCTAACAAAGGCAAAAAGCCCAAAAAATATATTCATGGTAAAGCATCTATGCCTTGATTGTGTGTTTACAGTAATTTCAGTCAAGTCATTTAGCCTTATATGATATATGATAATCCTCACATGTAAAGTGCCTCTCCAACAAGTAATTGATGTTGTTTGAGAGCAGCGATCAGTTTGAGGATTGGCAAGACATAAACACAGAGCCCAACTCTCTCCAAATACAGACACCCATCTGGACTTCCTTTCTCCTCTATCTCATTAGACAGCTTTCTTTCCAATTGTTTACATCTCATGTTATTTTTGAGTGCATCACTTATGCTCTGTGGCTCAGAGTCTCAGATGTCAGTGTTTGTGGATCCTTTGGAAAGTGATTTTCATTGGTTCTCTCTCTCCCTGCCTCCGTCCTTTGTCTGAGTGTCTTTTTTTCCTGACAAAGATTCAGAAGTTTGGGAGTTCCTGTCACACTGGAAACTCTGCAGTTCATTGTGTTAGAATATGTTAAATTGGACTGTGTTTCCAATACATGACTCCAAAGACCATACCTATAATTAAGAACATGAAATATGATGTCTTTATGACATGATCTCAGTTGATTGTTATTTAGATTATTGATCATTCTTATTTCACTTTTTAAAATAGTATCCCAGTGGGCATCCTGACGGTTCTTAGTATCATGAGAAACATTTCTCTTAACAATATCTATGTTTACATATATATTTGCTGCTGGTGAATCAGATAAGGTGAAGACAAGCTGTGTGGAGTTGTAAACAGTTCTCTTGATGGTCATCCATGTTGTCATCTAGACCGGCTGCTCTCCTGTACAGTATCTGTGTGCATGTTCTCATGTTTGAGCTGTACACTTGTTTACTATTGTACTGAGGTGATCTAAACAATTAATTACTGCCTTCAGTTGCCTAATAAAACCAACCAGAATAACCAGAATTATCAGGTGAGAATGAATAAACCATGTAAACAAGGGGCTAAATACACAGTTGGCCTATTTTGCATCCCTACAGTATGTGTAATATATCCTACATTGTGGTGCAGTGTGTGGACTGTTGGTTGGTTGTGATTGACTAATCTGGGTCAAATTTCCAGTGAATTATTTTCACAGAAACCCAGTGTGCTACTGCTGGTTATTATCAGGGTCCAGGCTCTGTTCAAACTCGGCACATTGGTTTAGAAGTGCATTACTTAGGCTGTGTTGCATCATGTCTGGTGTCATGCCATGTTGGACACTGAAGGTGAAAAGTGAGCTGAAAGTGAGTTTTTGGTTGTTAAAAGAGGATAAGTTTATCATGCCTCCAATGTAGGATTCACTCTCTACGTGTGATGGTGATATTAGAGTTGTATAACTCTTTATTTGGAACATAACCTAATTGGAGTACAGATGTGGTGAGAATGGTGCACCGTGTCACTACCTATCTAAGTAGCTGCCCAATCTGAGAAGGGAAACGCCGCTTGGTCAAACCAAACCACACGCAGGACTACAGTAAAACCAGCAATTTGATAACTTTAATAATGATTACATTTGCTAATGATTATTTTGCAAGGTGGTGTATGGTTGCCTGTCGTGGCATTGCTTTTTTTCCCCAGTGTTCATATTGCTGTTAAGTACATCTACTACAATTTGTCACTTTGATGCTTTGGCAGTATTGTTCTTGAACCTTTAGTGCCAATAAATCCATCCATCCATTATCTATCATCGCTTATCTTTTGCTTATCATTAGCAAATGTAATTATAATGATAATTAAACTGAACAAATTGCTGGTTTTATTGCATGTCCGCAATTGGTTTGTCCAAGTGGTGTTGCCGTCCTAGATGTCCAAGATCGCAGAGGTGCATATGCTTCTCAGATTAGGGAGCTACACACACTTGAACTTCTCCTGGTCAGAAAGTGTAAATGTCGTCACCCACCTTGTGTGCTCTTGTGTAAAGTGTGTAAGTATAACAGTGGTCACGGTCTGTTGCTTCTTCACAAACCATGACCAACACACTCCTCAGTACAAATGGATTCTGAATGTCAGTGTTTCTGGACTGGACCAAAGTCAGATTACACGATCACCAACCTGAATTGCATGTATAAATGTTCTATATTAAAAGTAACACTGTACACTTTGGGGTGAATGAGTTGACTTAGTCCAATGATGGCATATATCCCTCCATAGATCCTGAAATCAGTCTTCTCTTCCTTGGCAATGATGATGTTTCTTCCACATTTAGACCCCCAGGCACCTCCTCCATACACACTAACACAAATCCTAGAATACACTCTTTGACCTCTCTGTGTTCCACATCTGCAGTCTGTGAAAGAGCTGTGTGTGTCGTGACATCTCCACTGCGGGTTGCCTGTTCTGGGTGATTCACCCTCTGCTCTGTGTTTCTCTTGGCTCGTTTAGAGGTCCCATGTGGCAAGCATAACCTCTGTGCTTACGAAATAATAAACAAAAGTGTGCCGAAAGAGTCGACAGAGGCTCCCAGTGCTCAACCAGTTTTACTGAACCAGTAGGCCTTCACTTATAGGGACTACAATGACTTTCTGTGCTGTTTGTTGCATTTTGTCAGACATTGATCATGTAGAACCTGGCAAGTTAAGTTGTTGTTTGTTAGTTAAATTACAGGGATTTATTCTGTTGCTCAGTGACTGTTTTGGATGTTATTGTGGCTCTTTTGTATAAAGAATATTGTAAGTAAAAAATAACTTTCTGTTCTGTTGCTGTTCTCTTCTTCCCATCTTGATTTAGTTGTCTGTACACACATAGTGGTGCATATTAGCACTGGCATGATTTCAGTTGCCATCGTTTTTCCTATATTAAGATGAAACCATATAAGAATGTTAATAAAATGCCACACTGCCAATGAAAGATTGGTTATTGATAAATTCATTTGAAATCTGTCACAGGTTATTTATATTGAAAAACTTCATCTTTTGTACGATTACAAAGATATTTCACATGTGCACCAAATCTGACTGTTCCTCTTCCCAGTCCCAGGCTGACCAGATGGCCTGAATGGGACGTCTCCCTCAGGGCGAGACTAAAATGTCCTTTAAGTAACATGACACCCTCACCCTCTGTTTCTGCTGGTGGATTTCGGATAAGCATTTGAAACTGATAGACTCTTTATCAACCACCTTAAGGAAATTTGTCTTTTGCTTTCTTCCTCCCACCGGGAGGTTAGAAGGTTACTATCTGCCTGATAGTACTTAACCTTCCAATCAAATATTATTAGCTTCTAGGCATCAATATTTGTATTTACTTATTTGTCCACCATAAGATGTTCTTTAAGCCAAGGATATATTATATTCTAACGTATCTACAAATACATTAATGCTTATAATTGCATGTACTGTATACAGTAACCCTAACCCTTTTCTCTTCAATACACCCCAATTGTCAAATCGAGTTGCTTTTCATGTTGTGTATAAGGTGTGTGTGCCTGTGTGTGTTAAAGCCCTACTGCTGTTGCTAATGACCATTTGTCTCAGATGAGTTGAAACTGGCTAGCTGCCCAAACATGCTACCTATCCTGGCCCTCCAGACAGATTGCTAATAAACACGGCAATAAAAACTTTTTGGACTTTTGGAAACGAGCCAACATGCTAGCTGCTAGCTAAGCTGAAACATATGCTGTGAACTGTCAGTTCATTGTCCAATTCTCATTTTTGTTCAATGATTGAATAAAAGGCACATTTTTATGTTAATTATACAGAGTAGCAGCAGCCATATGGTTATTTTAGGACCACAAGGAAGATGATTGATTGATTGATCGATGCTTCTCATATTTTCCGTCATACAACAACAAACTGCTGTATCTTTTAAGTCTGTTATGCCTCTTAATCACTGGAACATCCTGTCTGAAGGTTTACTCTTTAATTGGCTTAATGATGTTTCATTATGAAACTACTCAATGGGATCCTCATGTGATAATGTCTGTTTTAATTTGTCGGCGAAACCTTCATCGCAGCAGCGGTTCCAGCTCATGCTGAGCCGTGAGGCAGCATGTCTGGGTTGTGCGGACACACACACACACACACACACACACACACACACACACACACACACACACACACACACACACACACACAC
>JBBPCS010062167.1:0-17464 GCA_037974645.1 Hollardia meadi
TTTTCTTTCTGTATCACCGCGCAGAAGGAAACGTGCGTCTACTCATGGAGGAGAGGCTAAGCTAACTAAGCTAGCTAACGTTACTGCTCAGCTGATGAGGACGCCATTAATGTTTACATCCCGCCCTGTCACGAGCACGAGCCTGTCCGGCGCCAGGTTCCAGAACAGAGTGAAAGCCTTCTTTAAAAAGCCTACTAAACTGTAAATACTGTGTATGTATGTACTGTATAAAGGCTTACCAGGGGGCGATGCCATGGTGACACAGAGGGTGACCTGCTTCTGTTTGTGTCTGACAGAGTTGTTCTGGCAGCTGAACACGGGCTTCATCTGCTCTGGACTGGGGGGCGAGTCTGAGAGAGAGACACATGTAATGTACAGCACTCTTTAATGTGACTAAAACACAGAAGCTAGAACAAGAAAAACAAGAAGCAAGGAAGTATAAATAGTGTAAATAGCCTTGAAACAAACCATTGGAAGTGGTTTTATTTTGGCGATCAGTCCATCTTTGTTTCTGTTGTGTTCCCGTTTCTCTTTAGGATCACATGTCAGTCAAACGCAGTGTGGGCGGGACTGCTAAAGCTAAAGCTTTTAGCTAGCAGCTACCGCGAAGATGTCAGCTTAATAAAGGGTGTAAAAAAAAAAAATCAATTTGGGGTCTCGGGGCTTCTGGAGACTTGGAGCCATTTTAGGTTCGTTTTTTTGTTTGTTTATTTATGTTTTTCAAAAAGCCCCAGCTTCTTAAAAAGGTTCTGAAACGTCATGATTGAATCACGACAGAATGATTAAGTGGGTAAAGGCAAAATATTAGAACAGTCTAAGTTCAGAAAATGACATCGTTTTACTGTCATGCAGCATTTAAAACCAGAAAAAGGCAACGCTTACGCCATATCACGATAAAACGATAATGGATCAAGTCTCACAATATCGATATGATATCAATATATTACTCAGCCCTAGCTGGAACTGGGGAATGTTCAGTATTTTTGCCTTAAAAATGAATTCAGCAATGAATTGATCACTAAATAGTTGCTGATTAAATAGTTGCTTAGTCGATTCCACTAATCGATTAATCGATGGCATTAGTGATTTGGCAGAAAGATAAATGATTGATGACTCAAATTCCTGGGACTCAACAATTCTGTAGAAGTTAGTTAAATGTTGAGTCATGAGACTCCAGAATCTGTCCAACCACCTTAGAATCATTATTATAGATACCCAATAGGCTGCTCTCATCATACTTAACGATCATTATTGGTTCAGAAACATCTACGCGATGGTGGTGGCCTTGTTGTTTTTCGGAAGTCATAAATCTGCTGTGGGAAACCGGTTTCATGCTGGCGAATGTTTTCCTAGTAATTTAAGTTCTTCATGAGATCACGTGGTCTGATCGTATTTGTTCCAGCTGGCTTTGCTCGCAGACGTCAGATGTCTCAGATGAATGTGCTGAAAGTGTGAGTCACGTGCAAACAGCAGCACGACACACCGGCGGACCCCACTTCTGTGTAAGTGCTGACTCAGTGTATCTGTGCATGTGTCTGCTGACTGTGTGTGTGGGAGGATTTGCATGCATTCAGTCTTGCGTGGCCCTGTGAGTGGGAGCAATGCAGTTTCCTTTCCCCATAATTATTAAAAAATGTTTTATTTTCTATCTTATTGTCTTTATCTTATTTCATTTTTATCGTGTTCTTTCTCCTTCTGACTCTTGAGCTGTAACAAGTAAATGTCCCCGTGTCGGATCAATAACGTTTAATCTCATCTTATCACTAATTGCAGTCTTACCTAACCTCTTGTGATATCTAGACTTGTAGATAGTTACAGTTTTATCTGCTCAGGCAAATTATTATTATTATTCATCGCTGTAAATATTTTTGTCATAGATTAAGGTACCAATTATTTTTTTCATTGTCCCAATAAATCATTTGATATAAAATGTCAGAATGTAGTTAAAAACATTTCAGAGCCTCTGGTGACGTCTTCTTTTGGCTCCACGTTTAAAGAGCTTGGTAATTATTTTTGAAATCAGTTAGAATTTTCTCAAAAATACAACATTCAACTTTCATAATATTAATTTGTCAATTATTTTTCCATGTATTTATTATTTTAGTCAATAAATTGTGTAAAAAGTGTGAGATTCCCATAAGTGCAAACAAAACAGTCCAAAATTCACCATATTCTTTGATTGTACGCTGAATATCTTAGAAAAAACAGCAAATGTTCACATTCAAAGGCCTGAACGAGTGAATTTTGGAATTTTTGCCTAAAACAATTGTCTGTAGTTCTGCCAGCGAGGTCAAAGGTTCAGAAGGCAGAACACACGTGATCCTACAGTTTGACATCTTTTCTCATTCATGAAGGAAACGTGCAAATTCATAAAACACAGAACTTTTGAAGTCGAGACTCAAATATTCACTCTGCGTGTGCGTCGTCTTACTTCTGTAGAAGCGGTTGCGTGCGAGCAGACAGGCTGGAGAGTTGACGCTGGTCATGGCGTGTCGCGGGTCGCTGACCTTCAGGGTCAACTTCCTAGAAAGAGACAGAGAGAGAGGGAGTGAGGGGGAGATGACATAACAAACCCCAAAGATATCCAGTTTGATATCATCAAGAGAAGCTGAGGCTAAGTTACATAACCTGACTGCAAAGTTTTATTCCTGCTCCAAACGATCGTTCTTATATCAGAATCCAGTATGTAGTGTTGAATTAGAATTGGGACACACTTTGGTTTTTCTGGACTGTCTTTGCTAGAAATAAACCCATTGGCACACAGAAAAGTTTCCAGTTTAAAACCAAAGATTCTCTGGTCAGTTCCAACAGAGAGTCCGAAGTGTCCCGTCGGAGGCAAAGACAGAGGGGACGGTAAATACTGAGCCCAATGTCCAAACAGATCAAACTCAAACACAGGAAACGATTAGTCCGATGAACAGTTTGTTCAACCTGTCACCTGGAACCCTGATGCTGCTATTATTAGACAGTGTGTGTGTGTGTGTGTGTGTGTGTGTGTGTGTGTGTTTATGATTTTGTTGCTTTAATTTGTTCTTGTGACTGAATATTTGTGACATTATTGAAGTTATTGTTTCAGTTATATTTCATCATTGATTAATCTGCAGAATATCTTCCTGATTAAATGTTTAGTCTTTTCCCAGAACCGAAAGTGACGTCTTCAAATTGCTTCTTCTGTCCAACCAACAGTCCAAAACCTAAAGACTCTTCATTTACTGTCAGAAATGACAAAGAAAAGCAGCTAATTTTTTACATTTATGCTTGAAAAATGACTGAAATGATTCATGGATTGTCAAAATAGTTTTCTTTTGATCAACTAATCGATTAATCGACTAATTGTTGCAGCACTAATTCAGGGTTTCCACCACAGAGCATTTTTCTGTTTGCTAGCAGACGGAAGTGAAAAAGAAACACCCTCATGCAATGCAAGCTAAACTTTAGAGTTGTGATTCTTCCTTTAGCGTTTCTGTAAGTCATTTGGAGTCACTCTGTGTTCACAACAAAAACACGCAATATTGCTTTTACCTTTAAAGGAGCAATTTGTAAGATGTTGAGGGTCATTCCCGGGTTGGCAGGTCGGGGCAGTCACCAAAACAAAGTGTCTGTTTTTAACAACCTGGGAATGAGACTCAACAGTCAACTATCTCAAACATTACACCTTAACAACCTTAATCCGTGATTGCTGGGGGGTCTTCTGGGTCTTCAGGTAGTTTGGTGATGAGCGTCATAATAGGATTAAAGTTAAGTGTCCCAAAGTCAACAACCCAAGGGCTGCATGTGTTTGTGTTGATTCAGCTCTGTTAGTTTTAGATTAAAGTTACTTTTTCTGGTAACAGAATCTCTCAAAATATTTGTTTTAGTGTTGAAATCTAAACCCGGAGCGTCTGATGAAGCGGTCGATCGTGTATTTTTAGAGATAAGATTAGTTCTTCTCCAGGGATCATGCTGCTCCAGTTTGGGTTTGAGTTCTTTTGTTTGGGCTGTAAATACAAATTCTACCGTTGTCCTCATTCTTTGATGCGTCTCATTGCGTGCTTGAAAAGAATATGTTAATCAAAACTTTAATTTCATATACCTGCTCTAAACGTTTGCCCTTGAGACGTGGGGAATTAGCTACATTAGTGCAGTGCCTGTTCAAAACGCTGCTTGCAGCTTTTCAGGAGCCGCTTAACCAAACGACTTCACATTATCACAACACTAACATTAAAACTCAACTTATCTGAAGCCTCATTAGGTAAAACCAGCAAGAGGGTTATGGCTCATCTAGGCCAAATGGTTAGATTATTGTTATTAATATTTTTTTGTAATTTACAAAGATTTTTATATGGAAAGGTCCTCAAGAATTCACATAAATAAAAAATTTGTTCTGCCACTCCTAGCTAACGTCTGACTCTACTAGCTAGCGTCTGCCACTGCTAGATAATGTCTGCCACTGCTAGCTAACGTCTGACTCTACTAGCTAACGTCTGACTCTGCTAGCTAACGTCTGCCACTGCTAGTTCACGTCTGCAACTGCTAGCTAACATCTGCCACTGTTAGCTAACGTCTGCCACTACTAGTTAACGTCTGCCGCTACTAGTTAACGTCTGCCGCTACTAGCTAACGTCTGCCGCTGCTAGCTAACATCTGCCACTGCTAGCTAACGTCTGCCACTGCTAGCTAACGTCTGCCACTCCTAGTTAACGTCTGCAGCTACTAGTTAACGTCTGACGTTAATTCAGATTAGGCATGATGTAACATTTTACACCACAACAGCAACAGTGTAGAAATTACTTTTAAGATGAGGGCGATGAAGAAACATTTAGAAAATAAATGTTAACTGACAGAAAGACGTTGAATGTCACAGATCTGGTTTTTGTGCCTAAACTTTGCCAAATTAACGTAGACCTTGTGCATCAGAATAAGACGTGAGGGGCGCGAGCCTGCACATCGGCCAGTGACGCTAAAGGGTATCTTACACATCTGGGATGAAAATGGGCTGTTGTTGTTGTTGTATGAGAGATTTTTTTTAGCTGTAGCTCATCCACACCAAAGCACTGACACCTTTTTACACAGAGATTTGTTTGACTGAGCAGCATCATGTGTGATGCTTTACGACGCATGAAAGTGGTGTGAGCTGTATGAATAATTGTATTCAATTATAGTGGATGAAGGTTGTCCACACCACTTCATGCTGGACACTGCGCTTCCTCAGCAATTCAACCCCCAAGAGTATAAGAGACAGAAAAAATGGACATACCTGAAAAATCATACTGCGGTGTGGATGTTAATTTAAATTAATGTGGGCAGTGTGTTTGGGGAGATGGATGTTACTCCGAAACTCTTAAAATGGCATAGAGACCCGAGGCCCAACCGTGGTCTTGGTTACATAAACGTTGGTTCATGCTGGGATGATAAGAGCATGTGTGTGCTGATAAGATAAGCATTTCACGGCTCCGAGTCCGTGGTGGTTTTTCATATGTAGGTGACCTCTGTTCACATCGAGGCTGACTGCGCTCACAGTAAAGGTGCAGCTTGTAAGTTCTCCAGCACACTGGATATGAAATGTAACAATGACTGACTTTAAAAACACAGCAAGACAAAGAACCACATTTTCAAGTTTTAATTCTGCCTCGCGGTGTTGATTTTTCAGTTGTGATAGGCGAAAAATATGTCCATGAAAACATTAAAATATCATTTTGACTGCGGTGTGTACACAAATTTATACAATCAAGTAGCAGCAGGAGTTCAGCTACGGACGATGCATTGCTGAAGACGCTTGAACTTTGACTGATTCTAAAGTTCAAACTCTCAGGTTTGATCTGAGGCTTTTAGGGACTGCAGGAAACGTAGCCTTTGTTATCCACATTCCCCCCAATTCCAACAGACAGGACGTGATCGCACAAGTTCACATATTCTTAAATAAAGTCATCATAATGAATATTTTGAGTCAAATCATTTGCAGTCAATAGGTCCTCTCTCCTCTGGTGACCCCCAAAAAAACGTTCCCCCACCTCCATCATGGAAGATCTTCCCATACCTTAAATGCACCTCAAGGAGACGAGGAGGCTTGTGGAGGAGCTTAGAGCGAGGAAACATGGGTGTATCCAGAGTGAAAGTTTGTTACAGGACGGCAACTGCCCTTTGCTCAGACGTCTTTTTTGATTTGTCAGCTGATCTGACAGGAGACTAAATGGTCTGACTGTTACAGCAGATTAAAACTGCCATCGGAACAGTAGTGACGGCAGTAATGAGTCAGGAGTTACTCATAAAAACAAACTCTTGTAACTTTTTATTATTTTCTTCTGAAGCCAAAAGGCTTCTCAGGAAAAATATGAGCTACATGAGAGGCAACATAAAGCAGCAACACCGTGTGGGATCATTAAAATCAACCACTGTAATAATACTACTAATAGCGCCCACCACCGCTGTTTGTGCTAGTTTGACCGATGAAAGATCAGCTAGCATCAAGCTTTTTTTGTTTTTGTTTGTTAGCTTGTTAGCTTGTAGCTGGCAGTGTCTGACAGCGTTAGCAGTTGTGAAACGTACGATAATATCTGCTACGATGTCAGAGTGTGTTCACATCTTGAAGTTGGCCTGGGAACTGGCTCACTGGCAGTAGAAGTATTTGCAAGTTAAACAGCGATTGACTTTCGTATTTGTGACGCACCAAATCTAACTCGTCCAGTTTGAATCTCCGATTTTCCGAAGTGCACAGACATCTCCCCCTTCAGTAGAGGAATGTGAAAAACACTTTTCCAGTGACAAACTTTGGACCGATACAAGTCAATGTAATCCAGGTCAGACATTTTAGGGGATTTAACGTAAGAAAAACACATTTTTGAGTGGAGGTGGTCTTTAAGACTGATGCTCTGGAACGTGTGGTCTTCAGCAGTTAGAGTCATGATCACGTGGATTGAGATCAGGTGACTCATGTAGTCAATCAGGAACTTTTTACAGGAGCACAGTCCTGTTTCATAAGAGCATTTTATGCCTCCCTCAGCTGTAAAAATGGGGAATTGGAGAAGTATGAATGAAGTCCCACACTGTTAACATGATATAGATGTCAACAACAGAGCCAAAACAGCAGAAAGTATCTGATATCAATGTGAAGTGACTGCAGTAGAAATGGAAAAGATGTGAGTTTGCCCATTAATGACAATAACAGTAATGGGCCTAAATTAAAGTTCACCAGAGTTGAATTATTGTCATGTTGAAAGTGCTTAAATGTGGATCACAAGTAGAAGACAAAGATAAAGTCTGAATTGTGAAACTTAAGCACACAGTGTTAGAATGTGTCCAGTGAAAAGATGAGTAAACTCTACATTGAACCATTTCTTATGTGTGTTTCTGCTGCAGCGTGGTGTAACATAAACACCGCCTATATAAGACGCTCCGTCAGTGAGATGTAGGGGAAAGGTCGCAGCCATCCACTGTGGTTTAACCCTCCGATAGTCTGTTTTTCTTCCCTCAAACCCAGAACCTCCCCCCTACCGTACACACATGCAGAGCTACAGTATACGATCATCTGTGATTCACTTCACGTACGGAGAAAGGAGTTAAAGAATCTATTCTTAATCAACTGTGGCCTCCATCAGCAGATGTGAATGTAAACATTTATTGAACAGGATGGAGGGACGGGAGGAAGGAAAAGGGGAAGAAATAATACAAACAAACAAACAAACAAGAAAGCAAAAACAAGAAGAAAAAGGCACTAAAAGGAGATGAGGAAGTAAGCAAGGAAAGAGGGATCAAGAGAAGAAATAAACAGGGATGGAAAGAAGGGAGTAAGGAAAGAAAGAATGAACCGAGGAAGAAAGGAAAGATGGAGTCAAGGTAGAAGGATATAGGAAAGGTAAGAAGAATGGAATAGGAAAAGAAGGCAGACAGAAGAAATCATGAAAGGTGGGAGGGAAGAAAGAAGGAAACATGAAAGGAAGGAAGGAGGAAACATGAAGGGGAGGAAGGAGGAAACATAAAAGGAAGAAAGGAGGAAACAAAAGGAAGAAAGGAGGAAACAAAAGGAAGAAAGGAGGAAACAAAAGGAAGAAAGGAGGAAACATAAAAGGAAGAAAGGAGGAAACATGAAAGGAAGAAAGGAGGAAACATGAAAGGAGGAAACATGAAAGGAAGGAAGGTGGAAGTAAACACGAAGGGAAGGAAAGGGGAAAGAAAAGAGTGAAGGAAACATAAAGGACAGTAAAACTGACTCCCCCTGAATGGTTCACTGCTGATAAACAAACATATTCTGTTCCCACCTTGAATCAGCTCTTTGAATCTTCTCCCTCAGTTTAATGAAGCAGCTCCCAGACTCATCCTGAGGCTCTGCTCATTCCTGAAGCTTCCACACAGAAATGTGCAGGAACCCAACCCTGCAGGTTCCCCTCTGAGGGGAATGACGCTGCAGTTTGGGGTTTCGTATGCAGCAGAGGAGGGGCTTACTTTTGGGCCAGAGAGTCGAGTAGCATCAAGTCAGAAGGTCAGCGTCTGTTTTTACCTCGCAGACACCCGCCGACTTCTTTTAGCTCCGCTGTGACCCACATTGGAGGTGGATGTAGGTCAGAGGTCACAGTGATGTAACTGGAGGGTCTCGTTCAACTGGCATGAGAGCAGAAACCCACTGAATCCTTGTTTCTATCATTCCTTCACTACTCTCCTGAGAGACCACCTGTCAATCACATAATGTGGTCTGTGATATCTTCAGGTGACTGTCTCGTTTTAGCTCCGTTCACTGTATTTCATTATCAGACTTTATATTAACCACGATCTAGTTCAGTCCTCTTGTTTTACACATTAAACCTCCTAATCTGTGATGTAAACATTAGAGATGCACGATCCACTTTTATTCAGTTCTGATCCAATTCCGATATCATAAATTTGGATATCTGCCCATACCGATATTACACCAATACCTGAGCTATTTTTTCTTGATTAGTATTATTATTATAATTATTGGTATCATGTGTAAGGTTACATGAGCCAAACCTTCAGTTCCAGCCCGTTCTGCTCATCAGATATTGATGTTTTGTCACGGACCCTCACGTCTCAAGGGTTTAATGTACCCGCAATATAAAGCCGTCAGTTTCAGGCGACTTGAGACCGGAGTTTGCGTCCCGTTTGAAACCAAGCGTCAGCAGTCATTTCCTGAACCTAACCAAGTAGGTTTCGTGACTAAACTTATCCAAAGTAACGTCGACCTTGTTCATCAGGATAAGACGTGCGAGCCTCTTCATGTCGTCCAGAGACGCTAAAGTGTACCTTGCACATTTGGACATGACGCGAGCGGGTTGTCGGTTCTGTGTCAGTTGATGTGGACAGACTGTGTTTGGGTCCACATGCAGAGTGATTCAGGGTTTGGAGTTCGAATGTTTCTTTATCATCACCTCCACCAAGGAGGTTATGTTTTCACTTGTGTCCATTTGTTGGTTTGTTTGTTTGTTTGTCAGCAGGATTACGCAAAAACTACTGAATGGATTTCCACTAAACTTGGTGGAAGGATGGGGCGTGGGCCGAGGGAGAACCCATTACATTTTGGCGCGGATCTGGATAAAGGGGCGGATCCAGGAATTTTTTTTATCTCTTTCTTTAACATTGTGAGATAGGACATTTTTCCTCATTTTCATTAATTTTCCAGGGAATAATGCATGGATGTTGATTTTTAAAAATCAGGCATGTTTAGAGGGCTGGTATCTCTGAGTGTGTACAATTCAGTGTGGAACCAAATAAAAATCCAGATCTAGTGGATTTAAACATGCTTTCATAGGGGGGTAGTCTTTTCCTGCTGCTGTACGGTAACAAATAGAAACCTGCAGCTAGCACCAATGTGCAGCTAAGCTAATATGGATTCAGTAAGGTACTAACAGTTTTTATGTCTCTTCAATAGTTTTAAACGTCCAAATAAACATCACAGATTTTTGGTGCGGATCCAGATCATCATTACTACTGTAGCTTCTGTGGAAAATAGCCGTATTTAAATCATTCATGTCAGTGTTAAATGGACTCTGATCAGCAGGTAAACGTTTCTGCAAATTAATGAAAATGTTGAATAATCTCGCAATGTTAAAGAAAGAGATTTTTAAAAAGTCCTGGATCCGCCCCTTTATCCAGATCCACGGCAAAATTGAATGGGGTCTTCCTTGGCCCACGCCCCATCCTGTCGTGGAAATCTAGTCAGTAGTTTTTGCGTAATCCTGGTGACAAACAAACAAACAAACAAACTGACACGAGTGAAAACCTCCTTGGTGGAGGTGATGATTTTCTTCAGATATCAGATTCATAAATACATATGAAACATGAAGTTCAGTCATTGGTGATGAAGTGTGGTGACACTTTTATAGTAATATGTTGTGGAGTCGTTTCATACAGTTAATTCAGGCACTTCTATCTGCTGTAGTATTCATGTTTCCACATGGGTAGCTCATTCAGAAGCTGCTTCGCTGCCAGCTGATGAGTAACTGTGCTGCTGTGGCCTCCAACACCTCCTCCTCCTCCTGTGCTGTGATTCAGGTGTATTGTTGATACAGATGTACATGTGTCTTCTAAAGGGGGATCAGTTCTGAATCCGGACTCTCCCTCAAAGAGCAGACCTCCCTCCGTCAAATCCAAATGCAGAGCAGTTTGCTATAAATCGTCATCTCCTTGATGTTGTTGTTGCTTCTTCTCAGTGTGACCGGTGCAGAGAAAAGCAGCTCTGGTTCTCATCTGAAACATAATCCAACTGGATTATTTAGATGAGATTTCTACTGTTGGTTTTCTGTGGAAACACTTTAATAACTCGGGTAGAAAGAGACTCAGGTGGTTCTTGGATGTCTGGGTGGTTAGCCTGCTATGTTAAAAAGATACAACATGTAAATAAGACAGTTTTGATATTTATCCTTTTGATGGAAGCTGTCTACCTTTGTTTCCTCTCTCAGGCCGGATTAAACCAGGTTAAGGCATATTTGGCGAGTGCAGTTTTGTTCCCTGGTGAAAAGCAGACTTTGCCCTGCAGCCTGTGAAACAAGTCTCTATTAATCCTGACTAATGACACGGATGCCAAGGAGATTTGCCTCGTCAGCAGACTGCAGAGCGATGAGGTCTGAGAAGGCAGGACGTTTACAAAAACAAGCTGTAAATCCACTGACCTCAGAGCACTCTTCACCTTCTGCTGGATTACATCAAACTGATAAAGGCTCTAACATGCTTCACTTGTGGGCTGTGTGGTAAACATATTTCACCTATACTTATTTACTTATTTGCTGCACTGTAATTGGAAAAGTTTACAATAATAACTTTAAGGTGTTTCACTGTCATGGTTTTTAGTTTTTTAGTTAAATACTTCCTGTTTTACTTTGTAGTTCTCTCCTCAT
The DNA here is from genome assembly GCA_037974645.1 of Hollardia meadi. Classification (NCBI taxonomy): domain Eukaryota; kingdom Metazoa; phylum Chordata; class Actinopteri; order Tetraodontiformes; family Triacanthodidae; genus Hollardia; species Hollardia meadi. The sequence continues at coordinate 11,325 of JBBPCS010062167.1, forward strand.
GCGTTATGTTTTCTGCTTCACACTTCCCATCTCTGCACACCTGAGTGTGTGTGACAGGTGTGTTGGAGGAGGCCGTAACGTGAAAATAACAAAAAGAACTCTCGCACGTTGTCTCGCTTATTGCTGAAATATTTATTTACAACATTCTGGTCCGCTAGATGAACATGATCGATCTGCACCATAATCCTAATCAGATGCCCGAACCACCTCAGCTGGCTCCTTTCCACATGAAGGAACAGCGGCTCTACTCCGAGCTCCTCACCCTCTCTGAGGCTGCACCACCAGCCACCCTACAGAGGAAACTCATTCTGGCTGCTTGTATCTGCGGTTCATTATTTCAGTCACTACCAAAAGCTCACGACCACAGGCGAGGGTTGGAATGTGGATCGACTGGTAAATCGAGAGCTTTGCCTTCTATCTAAGAACCTTGTGTTTTTATATTTGATAAATATTCTGAACTGCATAAGATTGGCATTTGGTGTCTGCATCTGGGTCCAATTCATCGAATTCCTTGGCACAAACGTGACACTTCACAAAGAGATAAAAAAAACAGGAGATTACAGTATATAATAAAAGTAGAGTTGATATAGTAGAAATGCGAATGTTCAAAAACATGTCACAAGCCATTTTCTCCACAGTGTCATTTATTAAATGTCATGCAGCCACAAAAGGCTTCATACAACTCTTTCCACATAGCTGTATGTCACAGTCTCCCAGGTGGGTTCGTTAAAACTAAACTTGTTTACAACCTGTGTGATTGACAGTAATGATTATTTCCCCGACCGCACTCAATTAAGATGGCAAACAAAAATTTAGCATAACTTGTAAGAACAGTAGAAGAGAAAATAATGGAAACCAGAAAGCCAAGGTGACTTCTGAGAGAGAGCCAAGTCACAAGCCAAAAGAGGGCAAAGACTTAAAGCAACGTGTTTTATTATTCACTGTGCTCATTAAATTTGTTCTGAACATGTTTGTGTTCACAACAAACACGTTGTTATACGGTGTGTTTTAGTTTGTTGTCAGCTTTCTAAACACAAATAATAGCTTCTAGATCCTGGGGTAGTGAATCTGGTCCAATCAACAACCCTTTTTCATGTTTTACCCTCCACCTGACACAGAACAATCTTTGTGCCCAACCATCGGGTTTTCTGGGTGACTCCTGTCTTCATCATGAATTATTCAATACAGTGACATCCCTGCAGTTGTAGTCTTGACTGATCTCGAAATAAAATCACATCCTCTTTGTCTGAGACTGAGACAAGACTGAGGAAGAATATGGTCGATTCCAGGACGAGAGTGAAGCCTTCAAAAAGTGCTCTTGGGACCGGTTTCAAGACAAATCTCGAGGATTACAACACAAGTGACGGCCCTTTAAAAAGTCACTCATTTTTTCTAAGTTGTCTGACACATTTCCAGGAAAGGAAACAAAATTAACTTTCACTTTCTGTACTTTTCACAAAAAAGGTTATTAATAAATAAATAGTAAAAACTAAATAAGCTAAAAAACAAAAGTCTTACCTTTCCTCAATGTTTGGTTGTAATCAGCCTTTTCAGATCCAATGATGTGAGATTTTACATGAGCAAAGATGCACAACAAGATTGTTAAATCCAGACAACAAATAATCGTGTTCTGAAGTCTAAAGCTGAAACGAGTAACACTGAAAAACTGAGGGAGGGTCGATGGATCGATGGGTCTCCTCTCCACAGGCACAAGACACACCTCCCAGAAGAGGAGGCAGCTCAGCTCTCCTTCGTCTCTTCCTCCACCCTTCCCTCATGAATGTCTCTAACTCATTGGTCTCCCTCCTGTGGTCCTCAGTCTTTGGAAACTGGGGCTTTACAGGAAAAGCAAAGATGAATTCCATAAAAATTAAGTACAAGGCTTAAGGCAAAGGCATGTTAAAGTCTTAATGAACAAACTACAAAAAAAATGTATCCACCTTATTCTCAGGGGCACTATGATAGAAATAATTATAGGTGTAACTTCCGGTTTGATAGCGGAAGTAGCAGTAAGCTAGTTAGCCCCAGTGGCTAACCATGGTGGCTGGTGGACAACAGCGGTCCTTTCTAAAGTAATTCACCTTCAGTTCAGCAACATATTTAACAGATATTTAACTGAAGTAACAGTTATTTTCTAAAATGTCCTTGTGGAGCTCTGATACTTGTTGCGCTGTTAGCGGTTGTGCTAACAGCCAGACTAAGCTAAGCTAAATTTGTGGCTTCAACAACAGTGTTTTGAACATGCAGCCAAAACAGAAAGAGATCGTTCCTGTGACCAACGGGACAGTTTCCATCACCGACCTGCAGACGAGGGATCCAAAAGAATGTGGCTGAAAAACCTAAACTTTATTCTTGTCAGCTATGAAAATAAGCTAAAACTGCTGTGCTAAACTGTTGTGCTAAACTGTTGTGCTAACTGTTGTGCTAAACTGTTGTGCTAACTGTTGTGCTAAACTGTTGAATAAACCATTTTACAACCTATTAGTTCCTGGAAAGAAGGCAACTCTTCATGCAAATACTTTCAGATTACCAACAACTCCCCATTGTGGTAACGCTTTAGATTAGTGAACACATATTAATCATTAACTACATGCTCATTAGCATGCGTATTAGTAGCATATGGCTCTTTATTAGTCAAAGCCCTTATTAATGCCTTATTCTAAATTCTACCACCTTTTAAGGCCCATACTGAGCAAAGCGTATTAAATTCATGTACAACAACTTCCTGACTTACTATCACCAGCAGTAATTTGAAGATTGAGGAAAAACTCTTACTTAATGGCCTAGTAGTTGTAGAATATGATCATGCAGAATAAGATGTTAATAAGGGCTTTCTAATGACTAATGGAGATCTATTATGCTACTGATATGCGTGCTAATGGTTAATATGTGTTCCCTGATATAAAGAGTTAAATTTATTTGTATTGGCATTGAAAAATGTAGTTTGTTTTTTCCCAAAACGATGCATTTAAGAGGGAAGTAACTTCACTGAAGATGATCCTTGAAGACACTGTATGAAACTCAGACATGGAAGTTACACACTGGGAATCAGAAACACATTATTGGCCGTCAGAAGGCACAAAGGAACAATTAGTCTTTGAAGTGGTTCACATAGATTAGACACAAAATATAGACGCAGGGTATTGATGATTTATGAAGTTATGACATTTGCAGACGCCAGCTATTTTTGAACGAAGAAACCCCCCCCCACCCACCCCCCGGGTTATTTCACATTTTATTTATAGGCTTTTGACACAGTTTAAAATAGAACCCAGTGACGCTTGTGAATGGCTGTGAAATCTGTGTCAGTATGTCTGTAAATGTTATCACTTCTTTTATGCTTCCCGACCAAAAATGTGCACCTTGAATAATATGTTGAAATTGAAAGCGATGACTCTGTGACCATTGCCAAACTCACTCACTATTTTCAGTGTCAGTATCTTTTTTTTATACTTTTTGTTCTGTTGCAAAGCTGCAATGTTCTTACTCCAAACCAGAAAATACGGGTTCCTAAAGTTTGTTTGTGCTGAACACTCACGCTGCTGCTGTAGAACAAAGACGGCAACAAAAGTTGTGTTATTGTGTTTTTCCTGTCCGCGATATCCCCTGGTATGAAGTTCAGTCTTTGCAAAGGTCACTCTGCATAAAGGTGACGGAAGCAGCAGGAAGAACGCTGAGAGGAGGAGGAGTCAGTCTGAAAAGAAACTCCTGTTTAAACCCCCAGTGCACAACTGTTTTCTCCCCCTACTAGCCTACTACTACTGTAGCCTGCTCTGTCACTACAGTTGCTCTGTAAATCTTTGCTGGTTGATATAAAATGCACCAGTATCGGTGCTTCAACGCTGGAAAAAATTAGATTTAAAAACTCTGAGAGCTACAGAGAGATTTATCGTTGAGCATTGTGTGAACTTGTTTTGAGGGTCCACTCTTGGGCCTCTAATATTTTCACTATACAATCAGATCATTCAAAACCACGGCGTCTCCCACCATTGTTATGCAAACAGCTTTCAGATACTTACTACGTCATGTGATGCACAGCGGCACAAACAGATTTGGTGTGTTTAGGAGTTAGAAAAGTAGTAATAATTGTGATTGGAGCAAAGGATGAAGTCGCGGGACACAGAGTCTACAGGTGGAGTTGGTTGGGTCAGAACATGGTTGGACACAGTTAAACCCAGGAGACCACTGTTCATGTGAAACCAAAAGTCAACGGCGAGTTATTTCAACTTGCGTAATATACTTAACTTGCGTCATGTTCGTAACGCAACTTTGACATAACTATGATGATGCCTCCAATATAAATGTTGGAAATATAGAAAGAGGTGCGCCCTATAACTTCTGATCTTTCATCAATTATCACGTTCACACTTTTTCTTCGTCATTCAGAGTGAATATGCTCCATTCTCAATTAGAATTAGTGGGCAATTTGTATAAAGTGACATTATTTTCTTTGCTGTATTGTATTTAGCCTAAGGCGCAAGTGTGTCCTGAGTTTGCTTTGAATGGCACGCTGCCATTCGGCCAGCCTTCTCGGGTGACAGAGTTTAAGCCTTGAACCCAGATCTGCTGGATATAAAAAAAAAAACCCCACTTCTGGCAGTTTTCCCAGTTCGGAGTTCAGATACTCCCTGAGCACATGATCACAAACTGAATTTGGGTCAGGCTTGATGTGTACAGGAACTGTTCCTGCCAACTATTCTGTAATCTGACGCCAACCTTTTAAAACGAAACAAACTGAGATTATATATACATACATATATATATATATATATACATATATATGTAATATATTTTGATTTATAGGCCTACTGATTTCAACTCACAGGATATTCAGGAGCACTTTAAGTCAAGAATATTTTAATTCAGTGGTTGTCATTTTTATCAACCAACAATGAGAGAGAAAATTAGGGAAAAATATGTACATACATAATTAAGTTGAAATAATTATCATAATGTAAGTTAAACTTTTCCGAAACTTCCAGAGGTATTAGACACAATATGCACATGTTCTCCCACTACAATGACAATTGACTTTACTTCGACTTTCTTCAGGAGCATCACCTGTTTTTTGTCTCGTCTTACATGTCAAAAATGTATTTTGTACATGTCTTTTTGCAGTCTGGAAAAAAGAATGCAGTAACCTGAAGCTCTGTGATGCTGTATGTGAGCGAGACATCAGCACACTAACATGATCAAAATGATCACGCTAAAATGGTGATGTTAAGCAGGTGCAATATTCATCATGTTCATCTTAGTTTGGCATGTTAGCATGCTAACATTGCTAATTGGCACTAAACCGAAAGTACAGCTGGGGCTTTTGGGATCATCTGCTCTCACCAAAGTATCAAACAAACTGAAATGTTGACCTGATGATGGTGCTAGAAGACAAGTCAAGAGATCGTTAAAGTTATTATAATTCATCCTGGGAGGGACTTTCCAATAATAATCAAATACTGAGGAAATGAACTAGTAAATATATTCATATAGTCTTAAATCCGGCACTTTGAGGGCAACTAAAATGCTAATGTGGCCCAGGAAGAAGTTGAGTTTGGCACTCCTACTCCAATTCTTCCTCTAGCGCCACCACCAGGTTGACGTGTGGTTCGAAGTAGTGTGTCAACCATTGGATGGATTGCCATGGACATTTGGTGGACACTTCGGTTTCTTTCTTTTCTCTTTAGGTTTTGAACTGTTGGTTGGACCAAATGAGCGATGTCACCTTGGACTCTGAGCATTATGATGGCCATTTTAGAATAAATATAATTAATAGACTAATTTATCATGTTTGTGGTCTTTCAGCTCTTGCAATTTTTACAATGATAAACATTTTTGTTTCTAGCAAGAATGTTAAATGATAAAACGTTTTCTTTTGTTCCTTGATGATAGCAGGTAACCAAATTCATGCACATAAAAGACGTGTTGGATTAAAAGCTTTCACTTGCACTTGATTTATGACCTTCATCTGGTTGACTGATGGTCATAAATAATTTAATTTTACTCAAAGTGGAAAACTTTCCCCTCGTTAGCATTTCAAAATAGTGTTAGCAACATGGCTACTGTCCTGAATCCCAGTGTGATGTAGAAACTCTGGTCTCAGTGCTGTGATAAAGGCAGAGGAAACACCCGGTTGTATTAATAAG
>JBBPCS010062198.1:0-17463 GCA_037974645.1 Hollardia meadi
CACACACACACTCACACACACACACACACACACACACACACACACACACACACACACACACACACACACACACACCTTGTTAGGACATTGCATTGACTTCCATTCATTGTGTACAGCCTAACCCTAACCCTTACCCTAACTTTAACCAATTCCTGCCTATTGGTCCCAACAAGGTCAGTGATTATGCCAGAAAAGGTCCCCAGTAGGTAACAAAAACTCACTCACTCACTCACTCCTCATTAAGACCAGATGTGCCTTGGCAATCAGGCTGAGGGTGGGAAACATATGGCCATATAACAATGCTGAATTTTATGTGTGTGTGTGTGTGTGTGTGTGTTTATGTAACTGTAAAGAAACTCTATCCTAAATACCAAGGTTACGATCAGTTTCCCGCACTCTACAAAGTCATACAAGTCTAACAGTGGGCTTTTAACAATGACATGTTCATGGCTGACACTGGTGTGGCCTATTCACCCAAGTTTCAATGACAGCTCATGACGCAATAGTTCCAATATAATATGAAAGTTGTCTTATACATCTGTGTACAGGCCCACTAATCGGACATATTAAACAGGGAATCGTTTTAATTTTTTCAGCACGTTATTTCCTTGTCAACATCTGACAAACAAATAACATTAAGTCATAAAAACTGAAAAAAAAGTTGTAAGGGTTGAAAAAAGAAGACACACCTGGCAACTAAAGACTACCAGGTCAGTGGTGGATGACAAACCCCCGGCTGAGTCACGACATTCCAACCTACACGGGTGGCGCATTCATTAGCTCTGAATTGTTATGAACCTCATTTACAAGTTGCTAATTCTGCTAATATCAATCCCAATGCACTGTTCAATCAAATCCGGACCACAATGATGCGTGTATTTACAACCGGCTTTAACACGTGTTTTCCCTTATCCAGACACAGATCACATTTTAATAGCAGGTGTATATGTCCAAGTGAGTCATGGAAAAAAGTCAGACACGGTGAAACCAAAGTCCAATAGCAGGTGTGCAAAATGTAGCTATGCGTCTGCAAATGTTATTAATCCATAGTCGCAGTGGTAGGGTTAGTAGTAGAGGAAGTAGTGGCACATGTAGCATTGGTGGCTTTTATCACAACAGATGACAGTTTGTACACGAAGGCTTGAGAGAACGCCACTCATAATTCCCACATGAAAAATACTGATCCTCTCATTCACTGATAACCTACCATTTTTTGGGAATATGTTTTTCCTTTTCATTGGAATTTCACAATGGAACAAGAGACGTTTTCTGATGTTAATCTGACTGAACCAACTCTTGATACAAGGGCATAAAGTGGCCAAAACACAATGGACACATGATGCTTGCTTCCACACTGGGATGTCAAGTGTATCTAAAATAAAAGCGCTAAAAGTCACCAGTAAGGAGGTGTGGTGTGTCTCTTTGTATTTAATGTATTTGCTGTGTTTTTAAAGAGCCTCTATGACAATGGGAGTTTATCGAAAACAGAAATATTAAAAAGTGATATGCAACGTTCATTCTCCAAATCTGCAATTATGGTGACTCTTTTAGTTTCACAGCCTTGCACTTTTTTTTAAACACACTCAAAAAAATCTTTTAAAGTCATATTAAGGAACAGTTCCTGATGACTAATAAACCACATGCTGCTGTCTGATCTCCAAAGGCACTTGCAGAATGAGCTGGCTTTAATAGTTGATAATAACAGTTTGAAGGCAGATTACTAATGGGGTACGAGCATATGATTCATACGCCTGACAATAAGGCTCTTGTCACTGGGGACAGGTTAGGCGTTGTGACACAGACACAACATACTGCTTTGCAATGGGGGTACAGAAAAATACACATGTGCACATGTGCACACACCACAGGAGTGGATTACATCGAGGTGGGCGAGCTAATATCTCTCTAACACATAACACAGGTTCGTGGTTAGAGGTAAGTGGGTTCATGCGTGGGTGCATAGAGCACACAGACAAAGAACACAGGAATAGAAACCATGCCCACCGCATGTGTGTGTGTGTGTGGTGCAGATGTCCCTGCTGACTCATAGCTTGTTCGTTCGGCGTTCAGCTTTCACAGATTCCGCCTTTCTCCCCCTCAACAGCACCGCCATCACTTTCTTTTTTCTCTTTCTCTCTGTCCCTCCCTCGCTCAGCCTCTCCTAAGACACACTGTCTCCTAGCAACCAAAGCTCTAAAAATAAATGGCCGAGTCACGACAGACAAGACAAAATATGATTCAATTAGAGAAACTTGCCAAAAGAGTTCAGAGTTTGGGCGCAGATCCAGAGAGCTACAGTTTGAGGGTGTGATCTGTCTAAGGCTGCCTGACCAGCGGAGGTCACACCAGCCCTTTTTAGATCGCGCAGCACAGCTGCAATGAAGACCATTCTTTATGGGTTTGTTTTGTTTTTTTACAATGAAAACAAAAACAAACAGCAGCACGATGCCAATCCAGTATGTGATTTTAGATAGGATACTGGCGTTCTGCAGGGAAAACAACCGTTAATTGTAAAGCCGAAATTTTACCTTTTCGTTTGACGATTTGTGACAATTGCGTCCTCAGTGGGTGTCAAGGTAGTCTCTGTGTGGATGTCTCCATACCTCAATTTTATAGTTTGTGCGTCCGTTACGCTACAACAAGCCACTGAATATATCTGCACACGTTTGGAATGTGTCATCCAAGCGGACTCCACACAGTAGTATAAACCGAACCGTTATGCCTAGTTCACACTACATGTTTTTTTTGCCCGATTTTCCATTCGCCAACATATTTTGGAGCTCGCCGACAATAGCCCCAGATCGGAGCCAAATCGGCAGTTACCAATTGCTATGTGTGTCACTGTAACAGCTGTATAGATATGACTTTGTAGAGTGTAGAGTGTGTCTCTTCAAAGACACGATTCGAGAGGCTCGCCGACAAATCGCCTCCTCCGACTAGATTTCTAGCAGGCTAAATATCTAGACGAATCGGCAACAACTACAGCCAATCAGAGCGCAGGACACTGGGTGAGGGAAAACCATAGACAGTATAAAGAGGCAGAAACATGGAAGACATCAACAAACATGGCGGAGAGCATGGAGAACATGGCAAGGAAAGTTCAGCGGTCTACCTGGACTCAAGAAACTGAGCAAAGTTTGCTCAAACTTTGGCTTGTTGAAATTCACGTGTGGAATGGTTTCCTGAAACCGGTTTCGCGCGCCATTTCCCATGTCATGTCTCAAGTTTTTGTGACCAAATGTAGTTTGGAGACCAGACATACTAGTAGGGGGTTTCTCCTGGTGAAAGATTGTGTAGTGTGTGACCCCCTGTTGCCAGTCAGTCGTGTAGTATGAACTCACAACGACAGCTATGTCAGCTACATAGCTAAGCCTATTTTTATGATACATTTACAGGGCTAGCAAATTACTGCCTATGGCCAATTTTTTAGTTTTTTGCACAGACAGACATAAGTCACCCTCTTTCCCTTTGAGGCTGAACTTCTCCTGTAGTATAGATTAGCCCATTTTTCTTCTTCATTATGTAACCCTGAATAACTTCCGGCTAACTGTCTATCAAAGAAGCCACAAAGATTGCATGATATTTGGCATCTGGCACGAGACTAGACGTGATACACAAACTTTTTAAGCCCAAGGTCGCTCTACAATTCTCTGGTTTATCAGTAAAGTGTATGAACTACACTGCAGACTGGATTCTCTACTAACGGTGACAAACAGAATGACAGCACGTTACCAGAGGAAACACTGTGGATAGGCATCTTAGGACCAGGGACAGGGGCTAACCTCTGACGACGATGTCAGGTCTGTGCCGCACCTTTCAGGCCAGGGAACAGGTGGAACAGGCACCGCAGCATTTTTCTTGTCAAAAAAACACTTGATAGCCTGATTCAAAATGAAGTGAACTATGCTTTAAGGTTGTGATGTGTGTGATGATTTCTCTCATTCGCGTGCAAGGAAACACAGACACCGACATTCGTAGTACATGTGTAAGATGTACACAAAATCTTGCTATATGCTGACAAAATCTACAGAAAATGTTTATAATATTTGTTTAAAGACAACTTTCATGCTAATATTTCATACATTTTTTTAATTTAAATTTTCTAAATTTAAGGCACACCTGTGTGACCACTGAAAATGTTTAGTCGCACTTGACAAACTTTGACTGATTGATGAGCAGATTTAAGTAGTTTGTGGTGGTTTCTGGTCTCTTACTGCACACTCATCAGCTCAAATTGGGGAAAACTGACAAAAGACAAACAAACCCAAAGCCCTTTGTGCTATCTGGCAAGCTCTACCCCAGACAGGAAGAATTTCTGATTGTCAGGCGGAGGTGAAACGCACCATTTCAGGCCTCAGTGGATTCTATATATAGTTAAGTACAGGGTAGAAAAACTAATTTACCATTAGCTTGCAGTCCCAGGCTACCTGTGTTCTCCTGTCCAAGACAAACATCGGATCTGTACAGCCACAGCCAGTGGGTGAAGGGGGTTTAACAACCAGGTCTGCTTTTCACAGGGACTTTGACGTCATCACACTTGGAATTGTGCTCATAATAACCGATAGCCATCATTGGGGTATTGTCCAGACGGCCTGCAGCCGCTGAGACTAAACACACAAGGCCTCTTTCTCTACGTCTCTTGCTCTCCCCAACAAGTTTCTTTAACATGCTGTTCCACCTATCCATCTATCCCCCCGTTTATTTTTCCCTCCCTTCCTCCCATTCTTTGGTGGCTCTAGATTTAGCCCTTGGAAAGGTCGGTCTGTGTCTGTCTGCAGGGTAATGATTCAGGAGCACAGAGAGCAAAACATAGGGGTAACAGGACAGGCTAAATGGCCGGGGACTGGCTGACTGCTGAAATCTGGATGGGTTTATCAGGGATGCAATCAGGACAACACAGAAAGGCAGGAAATAAATGAGTACAGAGCAGGAAAAGGGGAATCTCCGCTGGGCGTAAATGGTACTGGCGTGCAGAAAGTACAATTCTGGAGAAAAATACACAAATAAAAAACAAAGGAAAAAAAAATCTCAAACTTCATTTGAATATATAAATGCAAAACTCCGAGAGGAAGTCGAAATTAAAATCATAACTCAAGATTTGTCATGAATTCCTGTTGAAATCCTTTAAACAACTGGTATAAAATGGAAGGTCAATTTTAAATTATCCAAGTTTAAGAAGATGAACCATGGATCTTTCAGACCTGCTTGTCTGGGTTTCCATTTTTGTCTCCCTGCGTAAACTACCCATCAACAAAGCTGGGATCACAACAGACAATCTAACACTGCTTTACTGAGGAGTCCTGAGCCTCAAACTACTGTTTTAAAACCCTCTTCTCCTCATTGAGCTGATCTCATAATTATCCTTAAAGGGTGGAGTTTATATTCGAGGAGCCAGTGGCTTATACCAAGGGAGGAGTCAGAGACACAGACGGGACGAGGAGGGAAATCAGGTGGAAAGGTAGAAAAAGGGAGGAGGAAGAAAAGTGGAAGAGAGGGGCGGAAGGAGAAAAAGGAACAAAATCCAGCAGAGATCAAAGGGAAAGGAGGATGGCCGTCTGCAGGTGCAGGCCGTGAACCCTCACCTCGGTTCTCTCCATTACATAAGGCTTATAGACAGACAGATGCACAGACTGAGTGGGAGAGGAAGGAGGGGAGACAGGGTCGGTGTTAGGGAGGAGAGATGAAGACAGAAATAAGTGTCTAGCTAAAAAAAGAAGAAGATAAAAGAGAGAATGACAGAAAATAAGAGAAATGGTAAGAAAAAGTATGAGTGAATGACTATTTTCAAGGGAGGAATTCAGAAGTGTGTAGAGACCAAAAACCAACAGTTGATAAAGCCTACAAAAACATAGATCAAGATTAAATATAAGAATTTTAACAGCAGGCAAAATTGCTCTAAATGAGAGTCAAGTGTGTTAAGTTTTAATATCTTAAGTCTACAATTTTGGGGGGGGATTTGTGCAGATAACAATGAGTAACGTTATGTTTGTTGGCAGATTTTTTGCCACTGGAGCTTTAAGTGGCCATCAATGAAGTGACACTGTAAGGCCTAAATCAGCCCACTGGTTCTCCTGGGGATGATGTGGTTGCTTTCCATCTCAGAAATCCATCTTCCAAATAGCTTGTGCTGTGAACGATGCTTCCCAGAGCAATCCAAATTAAACAAAGTGTCACCATTTTGGAAGAGCGGTACTAGAGCACAGACAGCTGCACTGCTGTTAAGACACAGTAGAAAGTAGATGGTTTGACCATTTGCCACAACAGTAAAGACTTGGACTGCAAAGCGAAGCCTTTAAGTGTATAAAGTATCCCTGCACCAACTGAGACAGCTAATCCTTTCTAATCTGTGACACAGTGGCTGTCCGAAGCTTGGACAGACAGAAACCTGTCAAGTACCGGAGAACTCTGCAGCACCCGCCAAGGCTGTGATTAAACCTGCCCTGGCTTGGTGTGTGTGCTCAGGCAAGAGCCACTTATTATACTCTGACATGAGGCAAAGCTCCTGTTGCATTCAGCAGGGCCCCCCATGGCTATACAGCTAAGTTAAGGATGTCAGAATAATGTTACTGTGGTCAGTAGCTCAGAATATAATTTAATGGGTGCACCTTTGAATCGCATTAAGACATATAATTAGAGTGCTGGTGGTCCCAAAGGGAAGACAACTAGAATTACCATATGCTTTGTATACCTCTGCGCAGCAGTCAAGTTGCAGTTTACATCCATGTCTGTCCAGACTCATAATATATGTAGTGACTGATATAGATCTTTTGCACATGGTGCAACAACAATAACCTGAAGCTCAATATTAGCAAAACTAATGAGCTTGTGGTGGACTACAACGCTTCAAATATGGATGTTGCTGCAAAGAAGCTACTAATTCTAAACGGTGGACGCTTCGCACACATGTTCAACCCGGCAGCACAGAAGATCTAAACAATCAGCACAGTTTCAATGTGGGCACCCAAGATTAGTGTCGCCAATTCAGCATCTGACCAGATGAGAAATATGGTCACAATCTCCCCTTCTGTGCCTGATTTATGGTGTTGAATAATTTCTGCAGAACATTATGATGTCACAGTGAATTTGACCATTGACCTTTAGGATATAAAATGTCATTACTTTATCATTTTATCCTATTGGACAAATTAAAAAACAAAAAACATAATTCTTCTGGCCACGGCTACCACTGGCACGGAAGCATAAAAAGGCAGGAGACAATCTTCACAGGATAATTGTTGTGTTGATGAGAAACAAAATAAACAATCACATCAGCAATGATCTCAGAGCTCAAACTTCTATCTCCTAATCTGCAGTGCCTGAGCAGAGGTATGAGGCTTATCAGCTTCGGGCCTGTATTCCCAGAGAGGGAGACAAACACATACATGTGTACATGTGCTCTGAAACTTGTCTGAGCATGCTTTCCTTCCAGAAAATGACAACCCTGTAAAACATGCGCTCCTGGCTACACGACTGCCTCGCTACGCATTTCAAGCTTGCTTCCTATTGCCAGGGCAGAATACGTTTGGAATGAACTGTTTGTGTGAAATAGAATAAAAGAGCGATATACAGTCAGAGATAAAGACAGGAGAGAGTCAGGGGTAACGGTTGTCTCTATGCAGAGGTGAACTGAGGCAGCGCTGATTTGGTTTAGTTGTTGCACAGCAACAAACAGTTGTGCACATACATGTGCACACACAAACACAACTAACTTGTACATGTTTATGACACACTGTGTGTTTGCAGGAAATAAGGCAGGATGACACCCTGCAGAGTGAAGTCAACCAATGTTAAGCCCAACAAACCAGTCGGCTCCAGCTCTGCTGATTAATAACATCATTGTAGTGTCATCAAGCCAAAATATTGAAGTCCTTGTTTCAGGAGGAAGAGAAAGACCAATAAATCTCAGGAGGAAATGTAACCATGAACCAAAGTGAATCTCTTTTCAATAATGGGAACAGATTAAATCAATTTCACACAAAAGGTATTTACATGAAGACTGATTTACATAATCAGATAAGGTGTTCTGCACTTGCACCACTATCAGTTGATAAAAGAAGTCGCGCCCTGAATTCCGCAATCCACAGACAAACTTTACTGTTGCTGGATTGTTATACTGCCATCAATGATCAATAATTCATACATATAATCCGACTTTCAAGCTGTCATAAACTGATAGAGGCCACTGGAACTGGAGTGATTTGCAGAGTGGTGGTATAGCAGAGTAGATTTCAGAGCAGGGGGGTGGGGAGAAGATAAATATCTGCGTTGCTCCTGTGTTGTGGTATGGTCACCAGACTACTTTCATTTTCCTCCAACATGCACACACACAGCGGCTAAGCCAACAACGAAAATGTTGGTGACTTCAAATGTTGGTGAGCCATGCGAACACACAACCACACATGCCACCACAGCCCAGAGATGGATGAGTGACTCATTCTCGTACTCCCTGCCAATCAAATTCCATCTCCTTTTCTGGCCCTCCCCGCCTTTTCCCCCATAATGCTGCTTTCCTTTCAGCATCTTTCCACACAGACAAGGAGGCTCCACTGTTGATTACAACTAGAGAACCAACATGACAATGCTACAGGTTCAGTTCAGGAATGTAACCGTGATTTGCACAAACAGGGAAGGAATAACGCATTTACAGACCGAACCCGCATTCTGCATTTCCATTTTAAATACGTTAACTTTTATTTAAACACTCCTGAAGTCATAAAACTAGAGTGAGCGCCAGCAGAGTAACCACATAGCGACTTTTATTATCGGAGTGTGCCAAGAGCAAATATCAGACAGGAATGTGCACATTGGTGCACTCTTGGCTCAGAGAAGTCAAGTCACTTTTATTTATACTCTATAGTCCAAAATAACAAATTTGCCTCAGAGGGCTTTACAATCTTAAACCCTTGATTTCAAGAAGGAACGAACTCTAAACCCGTTAAAAGGGAAAAAACTTTAAAACATTTTTTCAGGGCTGGCAGACATACATACAGTTGGTGTTGTGTAAACATAGATAACTATTAGCAGTAACTTAATTACAATATACAAACAGAACGCACTTATCTAACTTTTTCTCTCCTTATCACCTCTCACTGTGTGGAATTCATAGGAGTAATTTAAATGTAGGGTAACATGTAGCCAGAGATAGCTGTGGCACTACAGTATATACTGAGTCAGCAGGCCACTGTGACTGAATGACTTAATGCAACTTATAGTGGAAACACTGAATTTCTCAATTTTAGTGACAAAGAATCCATATTTAATGTGGATCGGTCACGTTATGGCCAATTCATGATTTCATCAAGTGTGGGTCAGAGCTCCAAGAACAACAACCTACTTAACTGGTGAGTTACGTGCTCTCTAAAAGTCAAGATAATACTTAATGACAGTGCATTTTTAATTCATTAAATTAATTAATTAATTGTGTCTGTACTTGCCTTGGCTATTTATCTGAAAGAGCACTGTACAAGAAGAATTTGAAATAAAATGCTGGAAATAATAAAAATTAAAGCTTTTTTCTTTTGATCTGATTATAAATCAGTTAATGGAAGTAATAATCCACAAAAAATCTATTATCAGAATAGTTGTTGTCGCCCTGGCTACCACTGTTCAATATTGGCTCATGATGTTGCTGATCCACCACTTGTGGCTTAAAGCATAGTCACATCGACAGTAATTTGCTCTGGATTAGTGTGTCCATAAGATTCTTAAAATGTAAAACAGCCAGCGAGGGACTTTCTACATGTGTGATGTGTGTGTGATGGGTGCGTTAGTCAGCCTTTCCTCATTGGCAGAGCCACCGCGGTCTTAATTCCTCAGTCTACTACATTAAAAGCTGGATCCTCCAGCCTGTAGACTGTGTGGCTCGCTCTCTGTGTAAAAACATTAAAGACAGAGGCACGACGGCGTCACCGCAGGGAGATGGCAGCACAAATGAGCAAGTCACGCGCACTAGCTGTAGTGAGAAAATTAAAAAAGTGTGTCAATGCGCGTGTGTGTTAATGCAAGACAGACATCACCCATTTTGATGGCATGTGGGGGGTCCAGGCTCTCAAATAAAGTGCGCATGCTGTGAGTGGGTGAGATGAGTGAGTGTCTGAGGGACTTTCACGTTTCAGTAAAACAGAGACCAGACCCATTCGTCACTGCCACCGGCTCCGGGGTTTCAAACAACCAACGGGGACTGCAAGTGGGTCACGAATCTACTGGAGCTAATAAATGAACGAGGGCAGAACTTTCAACTTAACAAATTCAACATGTAAAGAAATATTCTGATTCAATGGTTAACGGTCCAGCATTCTTTCTCATTCAAATCATTCATTTCAATTAGCTCACTCATCATACCATTCAAGCAAGTATTTAATTTGATGTTATGAAGAAGATATTGGCCGAGTTTGTGTGCTGTGGGTCATTAAGAAAGGACAGACAAGGAGAAACAGCAAGCTTGACTTTATGGCCGATCTGATCAAATGGTGCCTTTCTTGTCACTCGTGTAATTTATGGCCTACCTTTGAAGCAGTTAATAAGACAAGCCCAAACCCAACATTCCCTTTAACTGCTTTGGCAGCTGCAATAAGTTATTCTCAACTACAGAAGTGCATATTCCCGCTGCGGAAAAATTCAAATAGAGGGCAGATTTATTTCTGCATTTCATTCCAATTTATCGAAAGCTTGTAAACCCACAAAGCAGATGTGCATCATCAGCTGTGTTTTGTTTGTCTGGCTACATGTCTGGCTATTGGAGGTGGAAGATTCAGCCTGGAATAAATGAAATCAAATTTGGCATGTTTGTACTGGCAAACCAGTGGATTCTAAAAAATAAAAAAAGAGGCACATTTGGCTTTGATTGCTGCTGTTGGATCAGGTTCACCACCACCAAATGCACATTCACCAACAAAGTAATGTGGCTGGCTGCTTGAAAAAGACTACGTCACCATACTGACGGCGCTGCCGCAGATAGGTGTCCACCAACCGTGTCTCACATCTCCTCACCAACTCGTCTCTTCTTCGATCTGCTGTGTGCATTTCAGCTGGACATGGAGAAAAAGTGCAACAGACGACAAAAACCCACATTTGTTATGGGGATAGGGATTTACTAAACTTTTGCGCTTGTCTGAATGTGGTTTCTATGTGAAGGTGAAGGTGTGTGTGTGAGAAAGAGAGAGGGTGTGATTGTGCATGCTGCCTGTATGCATTTGTATGGTTTGGGGTGTAAATTATTTTCAGAGTAACCTCAAACACAAACACACCACACACACAGAGAGCCACAAAGAATCAGGACATGTTGTGACAGCCATAAAAAAACAAAGGGTTCCCAACAGACCAATAAATGGAGTAAACACAACAGACGAGAAACCCCAGTGTTTCCTCTGTAATTGTACAGGTCTGGTGAGCTGCCAGGCCAAAAAAATATTTTTTTTTAAATGAGGGTGATGTGAAGATGATGTCAATACTGGTTACAAACAGGCTCAGTGGTGAACGACACACTGACATGCTGAGAGGTATGGTGTTTGCTACACCAGAGAATAATCAGTTAAAACAGATTGGTGTTGCCGTTTTGCCCTCGCTGTTCTCTGGAAAGTTTGATGTGAGGTAGACTGGTGCTTGCCTGACTCCATTAAAAAAATAATGTCTTTTAAATGCAACATTGTTTGTCGGAAACCATTTGGTAACTTAGGAGGTAATTGGGCCTCATGTGCTCTGAATAATTTACCATGCAGTGCACACACCAGTCATAATTTAGTTTGAATGAAAACTCAACTCCTGACATTATGTCCTAGTGTTCTTTAACACTGTTTTAAAAGAGGGAAATAACAATAGACGGTGAACTAGCTTTGAAAGTGACATTTTTGTTTGTGCAATGGATCTACTTTATGCTGATGTGAAGAGGTTCATGTGGATTTTGAAAGATAACTGATAAATATCTGGAAGTTAGTTTACTGAGCTGCAAGAAAAGTGACAGATTTGATGGGAGGTTTATCATATACCTGCTATGTTAACCTACAGGCAAGGTGCAGGTGTCTCTTCCAGTAATATGAAGTGGAGGTTCAAGCAAGCTCCTGGTGTGGTAAAAATGATCCACCACCTTCTGTTGTGCATCAAAATCAGAAATATGCCTTTCAGACCCTGTTCAGAGCCTGCTAACATGTGTGTTGGCTTTGGATTTTATTACTTTGGATATAAGGATGCTTTTACAAGTAATGATCTTCCCTTTCAAAGCGTGGCCTGCAGCCACTTTGATACTTGAGCCTTTTTGTCATGAGCATGTATTCTTGTAAAAATTCCTTTACAGAGTCCCTTTACGCATGTCCAAGAAATTAAGTTTCTTCACTGTTCATCTTGAATCATTTTTCCCCGATTACCGAGTCTGTGGGTGTAAATGCACTGAAGGAGGGAGGCCAGGGAAGCATGTAGCCAAATATGTAGTGTGAATCACAGTTTGCCCCGTCAGTTAAAATTTTACTGTCTGAGAGTAAATGCACCTAAAGCACCATATAGAACTGAGAAACATCAACACACTTGTCTGCCATGGTTTAAAGCTGTATATACCAACAGTTTCAATATGCTCTTAGTTGGACTTTCCCCTGCCTTTTTCATGGGGGTTTAGGCTGAAACAGAGTGGGGTTTGTAGAAATTAATGTTTAGATGTGTACCAAGTTTGCCATTTGTGAGAATATGAATAAAATTTGCTCGTAATTTCTTAAAGCTGGGCATTTCACATTTTCAATCGAGCAGTGTGGGATAAAAAAATGCAGGTGCAACGCCAACAGGCTCAACCCAGTCCAAACAACCACAAAACCCAAACTGTGCTCTTTTCCTCTGCAACCTGTCGGCAGGGGTTTTTTTTCTCAGTGGCTCTTATGGTGGTCCTTTTTTTTTTTTTTTTTAAAGGTGTATTCAACTTATTTTGCAGTTGCATTGGCATTTCAGTGTGACAATGCTCCCATTTAATTGTTAAAAAACATAACTTGGATGTTGCCACATCCTGTAGGCCCCCCTAATTGCCAGAACTTAACCCGACAGGCTAACTCTAATCAGTAAAACAGACTCCATAAAAACATATGGCATTTTGTGGATACTTTTACTCTCTTTCTTTAGAACTGGCAGTGGGTGGTATTATACATAGCCATACAGGACCACACCTAGTTTGTCCCCTTATCCTTTCTGCAGAGTGCAGAATTCAAACTTACATGTTGGTGGAGGCCTGGCTCAATCCTTTTCGGCCGTAAATGACGCCAAACCCACCAGAGCACCCTACCTCCCCCCTTGTCATTCTCCACGAACCACAGATGACAGCCATAACACACAGCACATCTCTCCACATCTCTTGCAGTTAGGATGACTCCAGCCAAAACAGCCACAGACAAAGCACAAATCTACCTTGACACCTTTTGTCTCTCACAGCCTTGATTTGATTCAAAAACCCCCAAAGCAGCTCCAAGGGCAAGCGGTGTAAAAAACAAAACAAAACAAAGGTCTGTCTGCATTTTTTGATGAACAAAGGCTTTACAAGCTTCACTCAGAAGGCCCACTTCATATATATCCATTATTCTGATGGGAAAATGGTTTAGGGCAGATTTTGGTTCAACATTTATCACTAAAAACATTAAAGAACAACACTGAAGCTGGAAACCCGGTATCCTGTCAGGTGTTTCAGAGATATCTGTCCTGCTGCAGAAGCCTTGCTTATCTGCTCGGTGAAGCAAGCTGCTGGTTCCACTTGACCTGCTCTGTCCTTTCATCTGCCCTGCTGGGGGTCGACGATCACAGAGCCAACACAGATTCACTCAATCATAAATGCTTATAGACACCCAGCAAGCCAACGGGCTGACAAAGACATGTAAGATGATTTGGAGATTCTTTGGACTTTAGACTAGAAAGTGGTGCAGCCCGTTCTTTACATGTGACAGATAGAGAGAAGTAACCGACGCTTTGTCGAAGCCAGGCCTGTATTTCTGCTTTTTAGGAGCTTCAAAACTGAATTACGTATAGCTGAATTAGACAGAAAGATACTTCTCAGGAACACCTAGGTTTCACACCGTGCTTTCAATTTGCCACGATTGGGCAGATGAAGTGGAGGTTCAAGTAAGCTCCTGGCATGGTAAAAATGCTGCACCTCCTTCTGTTACATAGCAAAAATCACTGAAAAAAAACTGTCCATTTCATAATATGAAATGTCATAATATGAAATGAAATATGCCCTTCAGATCCTTTTCAGAATCTGCTAAAGTGTCATTCACATGAAAAATGTAGATTAAAACTTAAAAACTGTCATAAAACAGCTTTTAGTGGTGGGTCCTTCATTTGAATGTATGCAGATAATGTGGGACCTCAATAAAATATGATTTAGATATCTAAAATATTGGGCTAGGTTTCATTTAAAAATTACAATAGCAGTACTGATACCAGTACCCTTAAAGTGATACAAATACTAATAAGATATCATCTGATTCCCATCATGTGATTGCAAGCATTCAGCTGTGTGAAATGCCACCACTAAACTGATAACTGTGTCAAGACACTGCACTCAACTTCACTTTTATGGGTTGTAGCTGCTGCAGTAGTGAGCCAATCACATGTCGCATTAAATTGAAGAATGGTTGTGGTGATTGGCTGCCAGAAAAACTATAGAAATAGTCTTTTTTTCCTCAATCTGGATTTAAAAAAAAAAAACAAATGCAGAAATTATTTGAGTGTATAAGCTCCGATACCACTTGGTACTAGGCTATTCTACCTTAAAGGTATTAAGTATCGATATGCAGCCCTACTAAAACATCAACATAACTGTCAGGCTTTGGTGTCAGCCTCTTAAAAGAGTAAAAGCTCAACACTACATAAAGAAGTCCAACAACCACAAAGAGAGAAATTCATCATAAAAGATGCAGAGAGAAACATTTCTACAGTCTCAATAGGCCTCAATACAGTATAGCCCCTAGATGTTTTCCAATTTGAGTACAGGGTGCAACACTTATTTATTCTCCACTGGAAAAAGGTTTCTCTATTGTTACTGCTTCTCTACCTGAACATACAGCCCACACTAGCCTATGGGTATTACTAATTGCAGTAGGAGTGGATAAGTCAGGTAGATGTAAAGTGTGTGCAAAAAACAAGAAAATTACCACACCTTTTCAATCCAAATCCAGTTCAAAACCCAAAGACTCCTTATTTGCTATCATAAATGACAAAGAAAAGCAGCAAATCCTTACGTTTAAGAAGCTGAAACCATGTTTGACATTTTTGCTTTAAAAAAGACTTAAAAGATTAACTATAAAAAATAGTTGGCAACTCATTTTCTTTTGATCGACTAACCACTTTTGTGGCGGTTTGTGAGCTGCTACACACCACAAAACTTAATTGTGAACAGGTTGTTCTACATTTTCTCTCTAATAAACATCACTGTTTTTAAACCATGAAGTATTATGAATGTCCTGATGAAGAAATACTGTGTACCACAAATAAAACATTTCACCTCACAGTTGCCTTAAGTTGTGTGTGAAGGTTTAATTTTAAAATTAGATATCACAACTCTATAGCTACGAGACCCACAGTCACAAAATGATGAATGTAACCACACTGAAACCTTTTTTTTTTTAACAGACAACTAGGAGTGGGACTGTAATTACACCAATTTACAAAATAGGATCTCCTGTTTCTTACAAACTAAATAAAACTACAGGCATGGATGTCTGTCAACGCTCAACTCACAGGCTGACTGTTGGGCTTTCCTGAGCGTGAGGCCCCAGTGTTTGTTTGGCCAGCATGTCCCATCTCGTGCAACCCTGTTGTCTATTCTCTTTGCTTTGTATGGGTCACCAAAGCCACTGTACACACACACTTACAGGAAAAGAGGGCAGCCGAAACATCGAGAGATGATCATGGCAACACTGACCCGGGCCGCCACTTAACACCCCAGAGAAATGCTGACGTCACTCTGCAGTACTTTTTCCAGGGACTGCTTGCCCGGGCTCAGCTCAGTAGTAATCAGGAATGTGATCAGGTCAACCTCTGCACTGACCTGATCACTCACACTAACCACATAATGGGAGGAAAAGCAGGGAAAATTTACATCCTGTGAACAACTCTGGTATTTCGGGGGGGTTTTTTTTGGTTGTGGTGTTTCAGTGTTGTTGACTGCTTTGGCCTGGTGGTGGATGTGGGCTCGGGGGTGTTGACGTCTGTCTGTTTTAGGCGGATTACAACCATAATTTATTCTACCTTCGCTTCAAACCTTACCTCTGTATATCTGTACAGTACTACAGGGTAGTATTCTCATACCAAAAGTATGATTCTAATAAACACATTTTCTAGTCGTAGGGCATGTGTTGTGTTGTATATTTTAACTGTTAATACTAAGAATAAACTTTTTATCAGTTTGAAAGTTGTGGAAAAGTTAACTTAAACAGTGTGAACGCTGCGTTTGTATAAACAGATATTTGCCACGGCTAAAAAGCTCAATCCAGATTACTGTTATCGTTGCCCTTAATTGCCTCGTCAAACTCTGGTGGTAAAAAAAAAAAGAGAAACGTTCTTGTCACAAAATAAATCACGCTCATTTGACTTAAATCTGGGGGCATGTAATGATGTTTTCTATCACATTAGCTAACTTGTGGCTCTTTGAATTGCTTAAAAATGGGGGTAGCGTGGGGTCTCGTTGGCCTTGCAGCCCGCCATGCCTGTAAAATTATCAGGGGAAACTCTACATTTTCCTGCTAAATGATTCTGTCATGATCGATTATCTACTGGAGAGACTTTGACCGGCACTGTGGCACATTAGGACAAAGCACAGGTAACTTATAATAATCCATAATCGTCCTTTAATGTCAAGTGACCTAAACACACAAATTGCAGCATCTCAGAGACATGGCGTCCTAACCCTCATAGACTGCACAAACACTTCACCAGCGCCTCTTCTCAAACTTTCTCTGAGACAAACAACTTGGCCTCTACTTGTAGTGTAACTGTGCCGTCTCTGCTGCTGGTGCCAGCAGCATAATTCAGTATAATGGTGAGACAGTAACACAACAGAGTCCTTCCCAAAGGAAAAAACAAAATGAGAATATGGTTCATTAGCTTTGGTCTAACCGATGTTATTAGAGCCATTTGAATCTGCATAAAGACGTCTAGTTGTTCTTCCTGTAATTAGAATAGGCTGAGTGAAGTGCCCACATCCAAATGGTCTTCCTCAAGGGCAATTTGGTCTCGCTAGTAAAAGTCAAACACTCACTTTGTTGTGACCACATCAGTGTCAGGTAGAGCTGCACAGTGACAGACATATGGGTGCACACACACACACTTATTCACACAAACACATAAATGCACTCAAAAGTCATAAACAGCAGTCCAGCCCTTACCAGACTTAACACCAGCTAATTGCTCATGTATGGCTCCTTTCACTCCACACACACACACACACACACACACACACACACACACACACACACACACACACACACACACACACACACA
>JBBPCS010062209.1:0-17460 GCA_037974645.1 Hollardia meadi
GACAGTGGCGAGAAAAAACTGCCTTTTAACAGGCAGAAACCTCGGAGCAGACCCCGGCTCTATGGTGGGCGGCCATCGGCCATCGGACTTGGATCTACCCCTAATAGTTCAACTGCCTTACGTAAATTATAATTCAAATAATCTTGAATAGGATGTATAATGTTCCTCACACACATCTAAGTCTGCTTGTCTCCTTTTATCTTTATCAAACCTCTTGCCATCTATTTTTCAATCTTCTGAGATGCAGGTTCCACTCTGTTATTTCATTAGCAACTTAATGAAATAATGTATGAATGAATGATTAAAAGTGATAATGGTGGTGGTTGTGGGAAAACTTGCTTTTACCAGAAACTTCTTTGACATGTTTCAGTCAGCTGAGAAAATGTTCCAGGAACTGCAGCTCTCCTACAAATCACAGTTAAATATCCATTTCCATTTTCAGTGATCTCTACACCAGAATATCTCAGGGTTCTGTCAGGACGTTTCATGAAAGATACATCCTGTTACATGTTACATGTAATTATTGAGTTGCTTGTTTTGGTGAATTAAGATAGAAACAATCATCAATAAAATTATCGTTTGGCATTAGTGAAAGCAAAGTACAAAGTACTCTTTACTCAATCCAACAGTTCAATGACACAGATTTCGTTTTGCTTTGAATTATTCAACAGCACAAGAGAATCAGCTTGTTGCTCTGATTCCATACAGCGACCGAAGGCTCAGGCCAAGCAGGACGTAAGTCTGTACTGAGTGCTCTTTTTAAAGATTAACCGAGTTAGCTGTCTGCATGATGAAACTCATTGAACACACAGTAGCATGACAGACTTTGAAGTCATCAGCTAGTTTCCAGGCCTCACTTCTCTTTTCTCTCTCTCTCCCAGAAAGCTGTATGTAGCTGTATTTCCCTCTGGAGATGATGCAGACCAAAAACAGATCTAAAAACAAGGTGTGAATATTAGACTTAAATCTTCCACTGCCCCCAAGTGGGCAAATAAATCAGTTACTGCAGGTTTAAAGTGCTATACGTCTGTAAAGTAGTAATTACAACAAAGTTTTTTTTTTGCTTAAAAGTCCAGATAATCTCACCATTTATTGTCTTCCACCCATAGCACTCTGAACACCACCAATAACAACTACTAAGCCATATCTGTGACCAACATCGAAGCCCAAGTGCAGTACTCCAAGACGGTGATAGGCAAAGCCAAGTTTAACAACACATCAGTGATCATACCACTGGATGAACAGCGGGTAGGTTGAAATACACGACAACAACAGCACACTGCTACACCCACAGAATACCAAGGAACCTCGTCCAACTTAACAGACTTGTCATGCGATTGCTCAAAAATATCAATTATGTTTCTGTAAAAATCCAGACTTCAAACGAATCTTTTAAATACCGTTTAAGCCCGTTTGTCTTCAGGTCTGTGACATTACAGATCTCGGTACCACTGCTCACTACTGGACCAGATTAAACAGAATGTAGTGCAAAACTGTACCAAAAATTACATCAGTTTATGTTGAGATGAGCATAAATGTGTCTAATATTGTTTTTCTCCAGAAATGCTTTATGACTTGTGCTTCTTGCAGATTGACTACACAGTTCCCACCATCATTGCTGATGACATGAGTTATATGTTGTAAGTATCCTTCTAGAAGTCATAAGAATGTACTCTTTACACAACATAGTGGTCATGATGCAGTAAGTATGGCTTAATGTACAGTATTTTAAACACATTTCTTTATTTACATCCCACATTCTTGTATTGTTCTTTCCATATAATTATACTGTATGTGATAAATTCATTGATTATTGTGATTTTTATCCTTTCATACATCAATCTCAACAACTCTCTCCACCACAGTAACATAGTTTCACCCACACATAGAGAAACAACACAACCTTCTGCTGTGGAGTACTGCTCAGACCAATGGGCCTTTGGGTTCCTTGCTCTTTTACACATCGTTTCATTTTCCCAACACAGAAAAAATCTTTATCGACTTAATCCTCTGTGGTCAAAGCCTGACAACAGCTTCCTAGCCAAGTAACATTAGTCTCAATCCCAGGGAGATTGGGTAAGAAAAGAGACAGCTACCATAAAGCCCATTCTTTCAATTCAGTGATTTTACATCTAGACCATAACGATCTGCCAAAAAGACCACTTGTAGGTGTCTGCAGGCTTTTAGTTTGATGCATTTAACAATAGAAAAAGGTTTATTCTGTGTGTAGACTTTTTGGGAAGATGAGGAAAACACGTTGCTTTAACAGGAAAACAGAAAAAAGACACAATTATAACAAATTGAATTGAAATGGCATGAACAATAAGTATTTTTTGTTGAATATGTAAGCTATGTAGCTTAACTAGTTAGCAAAGAAGACCTTCCAAGTTCAAACTAGCCACATTGAGCTCACATTACAAGTGGTATTATTGTTAGCGCCGAGATCGCAAAGTCGGAGTTAGCGACATGGCTACTGCTGACAGCTTGGCTGTCCAAAGCAAAAGGCAACCGTAAAAATTCCAATTGGACCTAGAAACTCTGGTCTCAGTGCTGTGATAAAGACAAAGAAAACACCTGGTTCTATTAATAAGTAGGCAGGTCTTGTTACTTACTGATCTATTAGAAAGAGTGTCAGTTTTGAACCCTCTCAAGTCCTGGTGGTTTAGGGGAACCAGATGTCGACACACACCGGAGCGTTTTCCATCGAGTGAATGCCCATCCATTCGCTCCATTGTTTTGCCTCAGTTTCTATCACTCTCCTTCTCCCTCCTTTGCCTTCTCCATCAGCGGGGTTCTTTTTCTTTTGCAAGGTAGAGTTTCCACAGTTATTCCATTTGTTCCACTGTTTCCGGGGGATAGCAACCAGGGAGAGCAATGCCTCTTCCTATTTTGATTCCACAATGGCTGACACGCTTCCTTTGTGCCGTAAATCGGGCCAAAATTCTCGCCTTGTGTAAGAATGAATAGCATAGTGAAAGTGAGGCTGACAAGGAACCAATCTTATGGATGGTCTTTTTATTTAACCATTACCCTGTGCAATATATATTTACTGCATAAATTAAAGCAAAAAAGTTATGTATTGCCTGTTTAATGTGAAAAAAAACTATTACTTTTATGTCATTTATATATTTATTCACCATATGTCGTTCTTGATATCTACTCATCTAGATTAAAAAAGTTCTGCCCCACAGAAATATTTGCAATCATCTAAATCCATTAAAGAAAGGACAGTCACCCCTCTGCTTTATCCATCCAAATTTTCCACACCTTTGCAGGATTTAGGACTGACAGTCTTCAAAGACAGCTGCGCTCGTCTCACCTTGTCTGATATACAGTAATTTCCAACCACTTTCTTCCCTCTGCAGGGCAAATGTGATGTTTAGAAGAGCTGGTTTGGTTGGTAAAAGCGGATTATCTTACCTGTTACAGGCAGAATTTTTGCAGGATTTCCCTGGAGGTTTTGTAGTCATTTTTCACCCTGGTGCCAAACAAATTATATAAATATTTAATATTCACATTATTGCATGCTTTCCCATCATGTTTACACTGTCACTTCTCAACAAATAAATAACTGGAAGCAATACTTTCAGATATAATGCACTTTACCCAGATCCTGATCTATAGATATTAATAAGAAAGTTGTGTGAGTGTAACAGGAATGCTGCAACTGCTAATGCCCCCCACTATTCTATACTGTACCACTTTTAATAAAATATACCACTTAACTAAAAGACACAGTGAACACCACTGTGCTGTTCCTTACAGGGTCTTTCTGCCATTTTTTATTCCTTTCTACAGCAGCCTCTCTCTTTATTTTGTTTCATAAAAGTGATTCTATTATTCTAATGTATGGTGCAATATAGACGTATCACGTCATTTGTTTTTGGTTGGTTTTCTCGGCTTCTTTATTTCCAGCTTGAGGTAAGGTAGTATAGGTCTTCTCTCATGTTTAGCGATCATTCACCGGAGTGATTTTAAAGCAAATGTGACAACTATTAAGACTGTTCGATAGTAAAAGTTACAAAATAACTTTGTAAAAGGGATAATTAGAGCATTACAATAGGCACTGTTTAAATCTAAAATATGTAAATGTGGTGGCATTTGCATTAATGTGTGTGCTATTTTAATTCACTGCACATCCATAACTTGACTGCTATTCTTGACCTTTGAAATTATACCGTCTACACAGTCATCATAAGAAAACTGTAAACCCAGATCCAACCCTTCTACATATTTGATAAGACAGTGTAAATGTGAATAATTCTCTGTTACTGAATCTGCTGCAGTGGTTTTGTCTTTTTTAGGCATGAAGCTGAAAATAAAATCATCACTCACTTTGAACTTTTTTATTTTTTTTATTTCTTGGGTTTGCTTGCAATATTCTGTGTACACACTGGGTGGTGCCGAGTGGTCTGCTACAGTATCGCTCAGCTCTGCTGAAGATCCCCAAGCTTTCACTGTTATTTCAATTTATTTAATTACATAATTTAATATTTATGAGATCATTAAACTAACACACCACTGCCTCAGTGATGTTAGGCAAATATCACCATTACTGCAAGAATGTTTTTTAGTGTGATAAAAATGTTTCAGCAGAGTTTACATCTGTCAGGTGTGTCACCCACAATCAGGACAAGACGATCTATGAAACATAAGTGAATGAAATCATAATCAAACTTTTTATGTTTACACTATTAATATATTTTACACTATTTATTTAGAGCAGCACAAATGTCATCACCAATACTGATAATTTTCATGTTGTCTGGCTGCAACTAACAATTATTTTCATCATCAATTAAACTGACTATTTTCTCCATTAATTAATTAATCATTAATCTATAAAATCACAGAATATAGCAAAAACAAAGTGCATTACAGTTTGCCAAAGACTTTGCCAACATCTTCAGATATCTTACCTCTGCTCTTAATACAGTATCTTTCTGGTTGTGTTGTATGTCAGTTACTCCTTGCTGGAGCTACAAGCTCAACATGTCTCTAGCGTATCATGGTATGTTCACATCTGTTACACTCATTTAAACACAAGTTCACTTCCTCTCTGAGATCCAGGTCAGTGGTTTTGAACCAGAGCTTCACTGCAATACATGTGGGTTGATTCGATGTCTTGCTTATGGACTCTTTGGAAATTTAACCAGCGAACTTAAGTTACAGGATGGCCCGTCTGACTACTTTGCAAACTGGTAGCCAGTATACAGAACGTTGAATCAGCTAACCTTGTAGGTTATGACATGCTAAGAGTAGAGGACGACTGGCTTTTTATGGAAAAAATTGCATAAGTATATTTTTGAGCAGAAGCCATTTAAACAATACGTAAAGCTGCTTTCCTAGCAAATTTGATTTGGTTGTGTTTTTGCCATTACAGCAGATCCACCCCCCACAGTTCATATAGACCCAGCACTTCCTCTCACCAGGTAAAAGGAAATGGCTTTTCCATGTGTTCTACATTAAATGATCTTAAAACATGTCTTGCTTTAAATTTAAAACCTTTTGAAAACCAGGCAGAAAATAGATTCAGTGCTTATTTTAGGGTTGGTTCAACCAAATTACAAAACTGTTTTCTTAGTCTTGTGTCACATAGCAGTTTTTGTAATTTGCACATATTTTCAGGTATATTTTTGGATTCCTGACAACATTCTCAAATACAATAGAAGTGAATTAAATGTTGATTTATTCAGTAGTACTGAAAAATTATATTTAAAGCATTCAAAAGCCATGTGTATTTCCAGAAACAGTGTCCATGAGATCAATAGGACTGTCGATGCTGTCAAGAGAAAACTAGGTGTTGTTAGTTTAATTTTTCACCTCTGTGTGTAGATGGGGACTGAAATCTTGAATAAAATAAAACCAAAACTATTGCACAGCTTGATACCACAAGAGGTAACTTTTTTTTTTTTTTTAAATGTTGTGATTTGTTTGTTTTAGAAATGAGTTACCAACAACTTTACATTAACAATTGGAATTAACAGTTTGACAGGAATATTGATACTGCAGATTTATTGCCCATTTGTTGTTTGTCTATTTTTAATACAAAATGATCTGTGCAGTTGGTTTCTGTTCTGTTCATCATCTTAAATACCTCTAAGGTCATTAAAATTATTGTATTCCACTGTCTGACAGAATTTGTATCTACTGTTGAGATAACTTAAGGATTTACACAAGAGTTTAAAATAAAGATCTATGACTTTTAACAGTTTGTCTACACAGAGTTTGTAATGAGTGACCCTGTTATTCAGGCACGGTCAATAAAGACAACTAGCTAGCTAACATAAGCTAATTTACGTACTAACTTAGCTAACGTTACTTCATGTTTTAAATAATATCTGATTAACAAGAGCTAATCATTTTATTTAAACTGGCTAAGATTACACAATAGTTGTTTAACCCCCATTATCGATAACCCTCGTTTAATTTGCCTAATATGCTGGTTAACTGCTCCTACTCTGGATTAAGAAAAAGCGGTTAGTAGCTAAATTAACGTAGCTACGTAACGCTAGCTAGGAGCTAACTACCGTTGAGCTTCGAGGAAATTGCTTTGAGAAAAGTTAATCATTTTGTCTAATTTACCTCCAGGTAATGTTTCTGTATCTGTAGCCACTTTCAAAACTTACCACACGCTCTGAATCTCCAAACCAGCCAGCCCCCCACGCCAAGACACTCCCCCGGCACTGCCTCGGTTGTAGTGTCCATGCGTGCAGCAGCAGCAGCAGCAGCAGCGGGGGCGACGCGCGGAGAGGTCTCGGTGCTTGTTCTCCTCCATCTCCGCCGGCCGTCTGTTTTTTTCCTCCCTCTCCCCACTTGAGAGACAAAACAAAAACCAACCATGAGTTTTGTGGGTCTCCGTTCTACGATGCTGTTGGCCGCCTTGGTGGCTCTTCTCGGCGTTTGCTCCGCGGGCTCGGACGCGCCGCGGGGAGTCGCGGTCGGGTTCGTTTTCGACCCCAAAGCGAAGTGCGACCCGCCGTGCGAACACGCAGGGATCTGCATCCGCAACAATACATGCTTCTGCTCCAGGGGCTACGAAGGAGAGACCTGCCAGTATGGTGATGTTACAAACCTTCTTCTTTGTTTTACAAAATCTACATTTCCTTTAATGCATTTAAAATGTAAAGCTAGGTTTGAAAATAGTTTATTTAGTTTCAAACTGCCAGTACAGTTAAATTTACTTTGCTACTAACTTTGACAATATCATAAGAATGCTCTGAACGTAAAGATGAACCAAAGTTTTTAACAGTAATGTCAAAATCATGTGTGTTCTTGTGTGAATGCAGCCAACTGTTATCCCAAATGTAAGAACGGAGGAGAGTGTCTTCGCCCTGGAAAATGCAGATGTCCTCCTGGATTTGGAGGAAGATACTGTCACAAAGGTAAGCAGGTTTGTTTGCAGTGACTTGTAAATGAAATATATGTTTTACAGCTGTTGTGAACTTGAGGTATGTGATTTGGAAGCCTGGGAGACTCTGGTACCAGTCTTCCTGCATTTATTGTGAATCTTTCATGTAGTTTGTATCCTGTATTTTCCTTCTCTCATGTGATACACTAACATGTATCCACACATTCCAACACACAGCTGTCCCTCTTTCACCAGACTTGTACCAGATTCCTTCTAACCTCGAGTCGGAAAGTAGAGCAGCTAGATTTTTCCCAGGAATGAGACTGCAGCAGTAGTTCAGTAAGCATGCAGTAAAATGTCTCCATAGTTATTATAAATGAGCCTAAAGGTTAGATGGGAGCTGCAGCTCCCATTGAGGAAACTGAGGTCACGTCCTCAGTGTTATTTTCTGTGAATTTAGGGATTTTAAAGATCTGTTATCTTTAAATGTGTCTAATGTTAAGCAAAATTGTAAGCTAAAACAAAATAAAAATAAAAGAGATTTTGTGTTTATCCACCAGTTATGGTACTGTCAGTGTGGAGTATAATTTAGTAACCCACACGTGCAACTAGTGGCTATGTGTCCTAAGTAATAATTATTTTAAGAAGGAAATATAGAGAAAATATAACTGAACGGTTAAAATAATAAATGAAATATGAAGTGGTGGTGGGGTCTAATCATGACTAAGTTATATAAAATCAATGCAGCTGAAAACAGGTAAAACCATCACTGCTGATGGTTGCGATCCGTGTCTGTTTGTTTTTTTGGCAGTGACGTGTGACGGAGGATGTTGGAACGGAGGGGAATGCATCGCTGTCAACGGAGTGGCCAAGTGTATCTGCCCCTCGAGCTGGACTGGCTCAAAATGCCAAGAGGGTCTGTTTATAGCCGTGTCTAACCGCCCTGTAAACACCACAGGTCAAAGTCACCAAATGGAGCCATTCATCAGCAGGAGCCTGCTAAAGCATTAAATGCTTCTCCAGGTCCAAGTTGCTGTCGTGATGGGAAGCAACATTCAGTCTTCCCCCTCAGCCATTCATCTCACTAGTAACAAATGACATTTAAATATACAGCCTGTTCATGATAATTGAGACACTCTTGGCAGTAAACTGCAATTCAAGTTGGGCTCAGACATAAAAATCTTAGAATCTTAAACTGGAGAAGCAAAAGAGCAACTTTTTCCTTTTTTCATCAAAAGAATTAATGTTGTATTTGTGAAGATTAAAGCACTTGTGATTAGCAGTTTAGCCTTACTGATCTGTCTGGGTCGTTAGCTAGCTTATTCTAGCTAATGAGATCACAAAAAAACCACTGTAGTGAATGAATGGAGACAGAAATTGGTGCTATTTAAACATGCAAAAAAAACCCAAAACAAAACATTTCCCTTTAAGCTAACCTGCATCTGAAAAAAAGAGTCCTGGCTCCATCTTCACCTACTATCTAAAATAAAGTTTGACATTTTGGGAAATGTGCATTTTCTTGCTCAGAGTTACGTGAGAAAATTGTTAACCCTCTCATGTCTGATGCTAAATATGAAGCTACAGCTAGCTGCTGGTTAGCCTAGCTTAGCACAAAGATGGGAAATAAGGGGAAACAGCTAGCATGGCTCTGTCCAAAGGTAACAAAATCCACCCACCGGCTCCGCTAAAGCTCATGTTGCATCTTGTTTGTTTGACCTGTGCAAAAACCTTAAGAAAATATGCTTTTTTTCACTTTCATTTCGCTCATTTCTTTACACTGAATGTGAAGCTATAGCCAGTTAGCTTAGCATAAAGTTAGCTAGTCTGGCCAAAAACTAGCAATCCCATTTCAAAGCACAACTCGTCGGCATTCACTTCAGTTTTCGTACAGATTAAAACAAACAAGATTTATAACATGTTAGCTAATATATGCTCAGCTAATGTAACCGGCTGCAGCGTCATATTTAGCATACAGATATGAGACTCAGATACTCCTTCCAAGAGTAAATAAGCATATTAACTAAAATGTTGACTTTTCCTTTAACTCGCCCACATTTAGTTATTCCTGTCTCCAAGTAAATGTGTGTCACCGATAGCTAAAGCTCACATCTGCTTCCTGGCATGCCGAGAATGTCTCACTATGATTTGTTTCCCCGTGCAGCGATCTGTCCCCAAGGCTGTAGGAACGGGGGAATCTGTGTGGCTCCAGGAATCTGCAGCTGTCCAGAGGGATGGCTGGGTGGTGCCTGCCACACTGGTGAGTTAAGACCAAGCACTTTCATATGCATCAATGCACTTTACAAACATGATTTTTGTCTGTGTTTCCTCTTCCCTCTCCTGCTTATTCAAACTCTGGTTAGTTTTTTTTTTTTTTGCTTGTGCATTCTCTGGATACTCATAAACTGTATCTTACTAGATATCAGTCTGCCAAACGGCCGAATATGATATAAATCGTATATACGCGTCTGCTAAGGGAAAGTTTTCAGCTCGGTGTTTCTCCAGATGTGACAAAACCCAGACACGGAAACACTTTTGTAGTGGACTTCACGGTCATTTACTTGTTTCTCAGGTTTTTACAAATGGTTAAACATTATTTAGTTGTTTCTTTTGTCTGTTTTTGTAGCTGTGTGCACTCAGCCCTGCCTGAATGGAGGAAAGTGTATTTCTCCCAACAAATGCCGCTGCCGCCCCCCATTCTCTGGCCCTCGCTGCGAGGAGAGGAAAAAGTCCCACTAGTGTGACCCTGCTGGGGTCAAAGGTTAATGAGGCCCAATAAGGGGCTTCATGTTGATGAGGACAATTTATTTTTTTTTATAGCTGAAACTTTTTTTTACTTTTTTTATTTCTTTTTGAAGAAACATTGAACCTATTTGTTCTCACTTGACTGTATAAACATGTACTCTACTGTAATCAGTGTCATTAAATGAATTTTTTTTTAAAGTGAGCCGCATTCATTCTCAAAGCTCATTGAACAAATCAAATAGAAATAGTACATTTTCTTTATTTTGCCACATGTAACTGGTACCGTAGTGTAATCTGGTGTTGACAGAAAACAACCCCTATATGAACTGAAACAGGTGGTCGTTACTTTCATACATATATTTAGTATCTGTGTAAGTTTAATTGATAGATTAATGAAGGCAATAAAGAAAAATAAATGCAATTTTTGTTAAATCACAACACATTCAGTCTAAATGACCAATGTGTACCCATCTAAATTAGGCATAACAAATAAAGCAGACTTTGTTTTTCTCATTACTAAGAAACAAACAGTGCACATCAGTTCGGTGAAAGTTAAACCAGGCTATAATTTGGCTAAGTTATATTAAAGCTGGCTGGTAATAACCTACATCTTATGAATGAATCATAATTGAAAGTGATTCATTTTTCATTAATCATTTAACATAATGCTGTGCAGCAACACTCGTATGTCTGCACAAAGCCGATGCACTGGACAGTTGTGTCACTTTGAGCCTTGAGGTAGTGATATACAGGGACACAAAGACAAGTGCAATACATCAAGTCCCTCTGCTGGCCTTCAAATGTGCACAGAGCCACACATTCAGACACACACCAACACACACACTCGTACACATTCACACACACACACACACACACACAGTTTATGGTGCTCTCTTTCTTGCTTTTGTGCATTTTGTAGCTTCTTTCTTTCCTTTTCCTCATTTCGTTTCCATCAAGCGTGTGACGCCTGTGAACAGAAAACACACAGCAAACATACATTGATTACAACTGGAGCTCACATAGTCACAAGTCACAGAGTCAAGCATCTTTTTCTCTAAAAGACACCTGTTGGTTATTTTACTCTAGAGACTCTACTAACCATCTGGATGGGAACATATTTTGTCCACTGCATGATGAAAAATATCTCAAGCCATTTCCCAGGCTGTGTGACTGTGTTAAATGACCTCCTGGGTTTTTCTAAACATCACCAAGTATTGATCTTTCAGAGATACGGGCGATTAGCTTAGTCACTTAAACGTAACATTAAGAGGTACAAACTGGAGCTAGGAGAGCTCCAGAGGGAATACAACCTTTAACCCCGGGGTTATTAGTGCTGCTTAGTGCTTTTCCCACTGAGCTACACAGAGACAGCTACTGTATATGAAGTGAGACTTCCAATACTGACCTTTATTGCGCAGGTGTGGCCCTTGTAGCCTTTCCGACAGTGGCAGTAGTCAGGAAGGACACACCTGCCTCCATTCAAACACCGCTGTTTACAGACCGCTGGGTAGGATGTTTAGTAAACACTCATGGTTATATAATTAAAAAATAAATACTAATAATACATCCTAATGAAATATATTTGTCTGTTTATCTTGAAAACAAACTGCTAAATATTAAAAAGTTCTCTCCTGTATGTCCTCACCAGAGTCTCTATATTACTGCGTTGTTTTATCGTGAATAAACTCACCTGTTTGACACTGGAGACCTTCCCAGCCGGCGGGACAGTGGCAGGTGTTTGGTCCCAAACACTCGCCGCCATTTTTACACTTTTGCAGACAGACAGCTACAGTGAGAACAGAGAGAGAGAGAGAGAGACACGTGAACGCCGTCTGTAGCAGAAATCTGCCACTCTGTACCAAAGACTGGGATTAAAATCACAACTTTTTGTAATAAAAAATTATAATGCGGAACGCCGAAAAAAGTGAATTGTTTCACATTATTCGTAAAGTATAGAGTCTTGTGGGGAAAAGTGTAAAAGACTGTACATATTCTTATGTAACTTGGTGAAAAGATACAGGCTTGACAACTTTTCAAGTAAATTTTCTTCTTCTATCTTCTTAGTGGTTACTTGGAATAAGGAAAGTAAAAATATCTTCACCTGCTGCTGTGCTGGGGAAACTCCTGTGTTTTGTACATAAAGACACACTGAAACAACATTTGCAGGATGTGATTTTGCCCTAGACAGCGATTCCAACACTGAGCACTACCACTAAAATGCTTTACATTATATATAGTTTAGTTGGGGTTAGGGTTAATCAAGAAAAAGACGGATTAATCGATGAGAAAAATAATTAGGTATAAGACTGTCCAGCTAACTTACACAGTATTTTGTTTGACCAATTGATGAGATTTATATAGAGCCCCTGTCTTCTTTGTACTTTACATGCCCTGATGAAAACTCAAAAGGTGTCCACATCCATGATGTAATATTTTAACTACCAGTATCAGAGTGCTTTGGACTCCTTGCCAGACTTGCCACCATTATAAGTAAACTGGACAGTCACTGGTCCTCTCCTCGAAGAGCACCTGATCCTTCTCTTCATCACTGTTCTTAACCAAGTGCAGCACTCCCTCTGTGTGTGTGTGTGTTTTTTTAAAGTAACTGTTCTTCTTCTTGCCCGTGCTGTGTGATTTCTACGCAGCCTGTAAGTGGGGGTCAGGTGAGCCTGGGAGGCTGAGCTCCTGGCAAAGAAAAATCCATCTTGCCCTTATTCGATGTATTTCCTGTTGAAACAGGACCTTTTGAAATTATTGTCCTCGTTTTGCATGAATCAAAAATCAAAAGTAAAGTGATTTTGATATGAAAACGCAACGAAATAAAAATGTTTTGCCATATTTTGATACTCACATAAATATGTGGCAACAGCAGCAAACAAGATGAAACTAATATTCTTCTGTGATGTTTTGTTTTTGTTTTGTTTTTGTTTTTACATCAAATGTATCTAATGTTTTTAAATTGGACATTCGTGGAGAACGGGATGCTTTTCTTGGCTGCAGCCTTATTTTGTGGCTGTATAGTGTGCTACTGCTAACAAGGTGGGGGAAATGCACATTAAATACATGGTTCCAGAGCTAACTAACCATATGTAGATACCTATTGATATTACCTGTGATGTATTTGGTGAGTATGAGTAAAACGTGGAGTCACTCACGTATGTTACACCTCTTCCCTCTCCACCCTGACGCACAGGAGCATGTGTTGGGTCCCACACACTTGCCTTTGTTCATGCACATTGGCTCACATACACCTGGAGCACATTTGTTCACATGTTAATTAGATAACCACATGTTTTTTCCACCATATTTTGAATTGACAGTGGTCAGCATTACTGCATTTAAATATACAGTCTGTGATTTGACTTACTCTTTTGACACCTTTTTCCTGTGTAGCCTTCAGGGCAGGAGCACACGTTGTTCCTCATACAATGACCTCCGTTCTTACAAGGAGGGCTGCATACGGCTGAAAAACCCAACAATATTAAACCGTGAAGATACCCGGAGCCGTTGTGCACATGGCTACTAGAAATATAAATCAGACTTGTAAACACTGACCCAGGGAAGAAACAGAATGTTGACATAACCTCTAACGTCTTGTGCATAAATATGTATGAGTAAAAAGGTGAAGAAGCATCACATTTCTCCTCTCAGCCATCTTCTCTCACATTGTAAGCTGGTGTATTAAGTAGGACGAAAGTGTCATAGTGAGGTCTGTGCACCTGACCCTGAACTCTGAGCTGTTTGAGTAGAGAGGAAGTGACGTATGTCTGCCTGCAGGGATCACCTTGTTATTAGTGAAAATAAACCCTCAGTGCTGCAACCTACTCTGGAAATCTTTTTTTAAAAAGGTAAGCATGCTGATATCTTTGAATTAAATGTGCTGATATTTCTATCAACTTTCATCACACAACATCTAAAAGCCTTCATGATAATCTTACATCTGGAGAAGAAGTCGCAGCCAGTCGTTCAAAAATCAGATTTTCATAATCAAGTGCTAAGAGTTCAACGCTTCCTGCAGCACCTTTGCAGATGCTGAACACTTCCTCGTGGGCAAAATAATAGGAGACCCTGATCACACTGATCAAATCATGTGACTGTAGCATAAAAAAAAACAAATCACGTTGACCAGTGCTCTCAACTTCAGCTGAACGTGCTGGCTCAAAAACTCCATGCCAGTTTTGTTCGGTGTTGAAAAATGGTGATATGATAGAATAAGGGATACATGTTTTAGGGTCCAATATGATGATAGAGTATGTCAAAGTGAAAGAATTATTGTCAGATCATGACGCTGATGTTGTGCTGAAGAGAAAGATACCAACATTGGCACGGTAAACTTGTTTTTTAAAAGTGGTATATGAAGGCAAACTCAAAAGTATTCAAAAACGGCCAAAATAGCCCAAAACTCCTAAAAGTTAAACACATTTAACAGAAGAAAACCAGGTGATTTGGGAGGTGTGACCTCGTGACCAAAAATCAAATCCAAATCTGAAAAAAAATGTCCCACTGCACGTCTGGCATCTTTATACCACTATAGGACACTTTTCATAAACTCTTAATTGAAACCCACACTAATAAAATGATTCTGGGTTTCGCAGTTTTGTGACCCACATTTAATAAATGTCAAGGGAAACTTTGACGCTCTTAAATGGATGGTTAATTAAACTTCATTAAACTTAAAGAGATTAAAACTCCATCATGTCAGAGTTTAAACAAAAAGCCAATATCAGCAAACCAATATATCTCTTTAACCCTGAATGTTACTGAGAAGATCCTTCTCTGCATCTGCCAGGGGCTGACGTGGAAACAGGATTCTGTGCCATCCCTCTCTGAGGTGGAACAGCAGCAAAGTGAAATGTGTGTTACGTATTCATCAGAGCTTTACCGATTTGACACTGGGAGCCATAGAAGCCACTGGGACAGGCACAGATGTTGGGCTTCATGCAGGTCCCTCCATTCAGACAGACGGGGTTACAGAGAGCTGTAGAAGACACATGGAGACACATTTAGACTCCACAGACTTGTATTTCAAGCTTACTCTATGCTTTGCTGAATGCACACTTGGTCGCAGGTGTTATGTTGTACCTGAGTTGCATGTTGGTCCGTACCAGCCAGGTGTGCATTCGCAGACATCAGGAGAAACACATTCTCCACCATTTTCACAGTGCCTGTTACACACCACTGAAACAGATACATAATTGTTATGCACTCTGATAAATGTGTGAGTGGAGTGCCAGAAAAATGACATCACTGATCTCTGCGGTGAGCAGCGAGCACTGACACTTACAGTGCAGTCTATATGTGAGTAGGTGAAACATTTCAGCATTGTGGGTAAATGTGAATTCAAGGTGAAACAGTGACTGAAGTTTAGGTGCCGAGATTCAGCCTTGAGGGCGTTCTCATGGAGAGGAAACAGTGCAGGAGTCAGGAGGCGCTTCAGCTACGTCTTTCAGTTAGTCTGACGGATCAGATACGCTTCTGTTTTAACATCTATCCATCGGTTATCATCCGCTTATCCGGGATCGGGTCGCGGTGGCAGCAAGCTGAGAAAGGTGACATCCCTGTCCCCAGAAACACTTTCCAGCTCCTCCTGGAGGATCCCGAGGTGTTCTCGGGCCAGATGAGATATATAACCCCTCCAGCGAATTCTGAGTCTATCCCCGGGGTCTCCTCCCAGTTGGACGTGCCCAGAAGACCTCCAAAGGGAGATGCCCAGGAGGCATCCTAATCAGCTGCCCGAGCCACCTCAACTGGATCCTTTCCACACGAAGGAGCAGCGGCTCTACGAGCTCCTCACCCTACCTCTAAGGCTGAGCCCAGCCACACTACGGAGGAAACTACAGCCTGCTCATCCTTTCGGTTTCTACTCAAAGCTCATGATCACAGGTGCGGGTTGGAACGTAGATCGACTGGTAAATCAAGAGCTTTGCCTTCTGGCTTTAATAAAGTGACTTTGAAATAAAGTGAATTAGCGTATTTCCCAAAACCATTCCTTTAAAGTCAGCACTTTAACCTCACAACAATACAATACAACTGTCCCACTACTTACAGACAGACTGCAGCTCTAATGCAAATTGCAAACACATCACAGAATGTTTCATACGGTCAAAGTACTTAAGTAACATCTCACTGATTTCACATCTGGGTCCCACGTAGCCGTAGGGGCAGGTACACAGGTTTCTGGCCAGACAGGTGCCTCCATGTTGACACGGCGGCTCACAGCTTGCTGCACACAGACACAGGAGGGCAAACAACACAAAGATACTCATCGGTATTCTGTGTGTGTGTGTGTTGTCGGCATGTTGGACAGGTGTGAATACGAGTTGAGGTTACCCTCCTCACAGGTGGGCCCACTGTAGCCCACAGGACATTCACACACATTAGGCTCCACACACTTCCCCTGGTTCTTGCAGTCAGGTCGACACACGGCTGAGAGGGAAGAAAAGCGGCAACAGAATCAGACACTGAGATAAATCAGCCAAATCCTCATAGCTGACATAAAAGTAATGTGCCATGACAGCGTGCAGACGACTGCAAGGTTTTCTTTCTTGAAACAGTGCGAGTTGCAGGGGTTCTTTCAAGAATGATACGATTTAATTAACTTGTTTCCGACACAAAAATAAACAAGTCACGCTCTTTCAAAACGCTCTCACCGATGTGACAGTTGTATCCGGTGTAGCCTTCCTTGCAGGTGCAGGTGTTGGGCAGAGTGCACTCCATGTTCCTCCCACACTGATACCTGCACACAGCTGAAATCAAATCACAAGTTTACGTCACGGGAGGAAGTCCCACTCCAACGCATACAGAAGTTTAGACTGAAACAATTAGCTTTTGAGTAATTTATCCTGCAATAAAAGTACCCTAATGATGAAGTTGTTGACTTGAGTCGCTCTTTTTTGGGTTTTCCACTGTTACAAGTGAAAAGGTTAACACTAACTGGTCAGAGAGAATCGTCACTTGCCGACACATTCATCCTGCATAAATTGCGACCACAATTTTTTTTTTTATTCACTCAACCCAGATTATTAAGAAAAATGGCAGCCGGATGGTAGCTCGCAAAACTATGTTGTGGTTAATTGAGGAAGTGCAGATGTTCCTCTGGTTGCAGATGAAAGGATCTCCTCCGTTGTTTGTGTTGCGTAGACGATAATGTCACGGCAGTTTCACGTTGCTATGATGATCAGCTAAGAATCTATCTGCAGTGGCCGTACCGTACCGTGCAGTGGAAACACAACATATGTTACACAGCCGTTTTTATGTTATCTAAAGCTAACAGTAACATTATCCACCATCAGCTACTGGTCGGCTGTAGCAGTAACATTATCCACCATCAGCTACTGGTCGGATGTAACAGGAACATTATCCACCAT